>JBBPCZ010158408.1:0-17860 GCA_037974445.1 Brycinus macrolepidotus | reverse complement strand
TGTAAAGCTGCTTTGTGACAACTTGGTTGTAAAAAGCGCTATATAAATAAAATTGAATTGAATTGAATTGAATATATGAGAACACTTTTTCCCCTGCTGAAGCTTTCATAATTCTGGGGACAAGTAAGTAGTCAGCACCTTGACAACAGGCTGTTACATTAATCGAGTCTGGAAGTAATAAAGGCGTGGACTAATTTTTCTGTGTCATGGAGACATAGTGCACTTCTTAATTTAGCAATATTTCATAGATGAAGGAAAGCTAATTTGGTAACAGTACTTATGTGTGTCAAATGAAAGATCGGGATCCATAGTGAAACTGAGATTCTTTACAGTTAACATTGGAGAGGCTGAGGAACCAGCGAGATCAAGCATTAGACCTTTTGCTTCTAGCAGCTTTCGGACCTAGTAGAAGGACCTCATTGTTATCTGCATTGAGTAAGAGAAAGTTATGTGACATCCAGTCTTTCATATCTTTAATGCAGTCCCCAGTCTTATTTAATCTAAGTTTATCACCGGGATTGGCAGAGATACAAAGCTGTGTATTGTCTGTGTAGCAGTGGAAGCTAATCCCATGTTTCCGGATAATCATCCCTAATGGCAGCATGTGCAAAGTAAATAAAAGAGGTCCTAAAACAGAACCTTGTGTTACACCATATTTTACGTTGGTGGGTGCTGAGGATTCCCTGTTAACTCTTACAAACTGATAGCGGCCTGTCAGGTATGATCTAAACCAGGATAAGGCGTTTCCAGTGACTCCGACAAGGTTTTCTAGTCTGTCTAGTAAAATAGAGTGGTCAATCGTGTCAAATGCCGCACTAAGGTCAAGCAGAACCAACAAAGAGACTAATCCTTTGTCAGCGGACAGTAAAAGATCATTTACTATCTTTACTAAGGCTGTTTCTATGCTATGATGAGGCCGGAACCCAGATTGAAATTTTTCATATATACGGTTTTTGTGTAGTAATGAACATAACTGGTGAACCAGGCTGCTGTCAGCACTTTCTTTGTGGGTTGAAGAGTTTTGTAGTTAAACATTTGGATGGAGCTACAGAGCGAGCCTGAAGTGAATGTTGTTGAGGCATGCAGATTTTTGATGAGGGTTGGGTGTATATAAAGGGTATTTATTTAACAAGGGCATTTTTTTCTGATAAACCATATGGGCCAAAGTATGTGGATCCCTGCTTACTCAGGGACATTACTAGCGAGTTTATCCTACCTCTTCTAGGAAGAATTTACATGAGATGTACCTACATTGTTGTGAGGATTTAATTGTATTCAGCAACAAGAGCAGTGAGGTCAGGCACTTATGCTGGATGATTAGTTTTGGATCACAAAGGACACTCCAACTCCTCCCAAAAGTACTGGTATGCACTTCATCACTTCAGAAATTGCAAGTCCTCTGCTCTACAGTCCAGTGCTTGGAGACTATAGTGCTATAGCCATTGCTTGTCATCGTGCATTGTGACCTTGGACTTCTGTGTGACTGCAGCTGGCAATGCTTTTCTAATTCACTTATTGGAAGGGGTGTCCAGATATTTTTGGATGTATAAAAATGTGTGAATAGTGACAAGTACCTATAGGGTGGTTGTGGCCTAGTGGGTAAAACACTTGTCTGTGAACCCGATGACCACAAAGCAGGTTCAAACCCCCACTTTCTACCATTGTGTCCTTGAGCAAGACACTTTACCCTCAGTTGCTCCAGGGGGACTGTCCCTGTAACTAATGATTGTAAGTCACTCTGGATAAGAGCGTCAGCCAAATGACGCCTTTACCTGGCCAATGAAATTAATCACATTCTGAATCGTATTGATTTTATGCCTCTACAACGCCATCTAATGTCCGCATTACTCATTTTAATTAATGATAAGCAGTGAGCGTCATATTACTGGCTCATTGCTTATAATGAAATGTTTGGAACAGGATGTTACCTCGAATAAAGAAAGTAAGTGTGACTTAGTTTTATTTAGTTTGTAAAATAATTGTAAATTAACATTCCTTAATCTGACTTTAGTAATCTACTTCACCTGCCTTTATGATTTTTTCAGTATGTTTGAGCCATATCCTATATAGTGAAATCTGCTTTCTTCTGTTCATTGCATTTTCCATCAGTATTGTACTGCTGATTGAACTCATTTGAATGCTGTACAATAGAGCTGTCATAGTAAAATATTACATTATTTGTGAATCGGCATAGTTATTCATTTGCAATTTGGATGATTAACAAGGTATTCACAGGTCATTATAAAGCTGTATTCAGTTGTCAAATCACTTTTGTGAGTAACACTGAAATAGTGGAAACCTACACCAAAAGCATCTCATGGATGCATGTTATAAGTTGCAAACTGTACGGACATGTAGTAAAAATGTATGTGTAGTAGAAGGTTTGTTGGAGAGTAAAGACATTCCTCAGGCTATAATGTGTTGGTTGTAGGTATGTCTTGTAATTTTTTTTGCCTTTTCTTCCTCTCATCCTTAGAGCTGACATCCCTGTTTACAGTAGCAGCATGAGCTGGAGCTTTCTGACACGTTTGTTAGATGAGATCTCTGACCACTCCACCTTTATAGGGAAGATCTGGCTCACACTCCTCATCATTTTCCGGATAGTTCTGACAGTGGTGGGTGGTGAGACCATCTATCATGATGAGCAGAGTAAATTTGTGTGCAATACGGCACAGCCTGGGTGTGAGAATGTATGCTATGATGCATTTGCACCACTCTCCCACGTTCGATTCTGGGTCTTCCAAATCATCATGATCACCACACCCTCCATCATGTATCTAGGCTTTGCCATGCACAAAATCGCCCGAATGCATGACGACGACTACCTGCCAAGGACCCGCAAGCGGGCACCTATAGTCCAACGTGGCACTAACCGTGACTATGACGAGGCAGATGAGATGGGTGAGGAGGTGCCTATGATAACAGAGGAAATAGAGCCACCTGAGAAGGACAAGAAGGTAGGATTGTAAAGCTCTATTAGTACTATAAAAGTGTGCACAGTGAACCACAAATAGCACAAATTGGTTTGCCTTCATAGTTTCTTAGCCTTAAATGAAGGATACTTTGCAAGTTATGTAGCTAAAGAACCTTGAACAACCTTCCCCTGAAAATTCTGTAAACTATGTAGAATATGAAGGAGCTTCTAGAGTGCATAGAACAGTTAGCATTTGCACAATAAATAAATGTTTATTTGCAGACTCTCACTGCGATTAATTTTTGGAAGAAACCTTATTTATTTAGTTCATTTGGTTTATAAAATGTGATTTATTTATTTATTGTTATATTGTTTATGTATTATATAATATAAGTTCATAAAATATATTCCTTACCTACACAAGGCAACAGCTGAGTCCAGCAGCATCGCTATGAAGCACGACGGTCGGCGGCGCATCATGAGAGACGGTCTGATGAAGGTGTATGTGCTGCAGTTGGTGTCGCGCATTGCCTTTGAAGTGGCCTTCCTCTTCGGACAGTACATCTTGTATGGCTTTGAAGTAGCTCCTTCATATGTCTGCACCCGCAGCCCATGCCCACACACTGTGGACTGTTTTGTCTCTCGGCCCACAGAGAAGACCATCTTCTTAATCATCATGTATGTGGTCAGCATGCTCTGCCTTTTACTGACTGTGCTAGAAATCCTGCATCTGGGCATTGGAGGTCTGAGGGACTCTTTCCGTGATAGAGCTGCCCAGAGGCGCTCTTTGACTGGTCCCCCGCGCACCACGGCCCTCTGCCATCGGTTGGCTAATGCCCCTCCGGGTTACCACACCACCCTGAAGAAGGACGCCTCAAGCAGGCTGAAAGGTGAGTTCCGCAACAATATGGATGGCTCGGGACGTGAGTTACTGGGCGATGAGGCGACCAGCCAGGACCTGGAACATCTGCGGAGGCACCTGAAGATAGCACAGCAGCACCTGGACCAGGCCTACCAAAACGAGGAAGCGGGAGCTTCACGCAGCAGCAGCCCAGAGTCCAACAGCACAGCAGCAGAGCAGAACCGACTCAACTTGGCCCAGGAGAAACATGCCAGTGCTACAGAGAAAGGTGCGTAGAAACACAGATCCACCTTGGATAATGTTAAAAGGGTCATGTTTTAAAATAAAATTTTGTGTGGTATGTAAATGTTAATGTTTCAAACTATATTGTTCACTCCTGACCAGAATTATTTCAAAATCATTGATTGTGACACCACAACCATGAGCACATTTGCATTTAATCACGATTAAATGTCAGTGTGATTAAACATAAAACATTAATTGTATCATTGTGAAACCAAAGGACCTGATTATTATACGTTTTTTTTCCGTGCTTGTGATAATTTCATAAACTACAAGCTTAAATCAAGGACACAAGAATAAAAACATGGATATGGATAATTTTGGTACAACCTCACAACCTGTTGTAAAGAATAGAGATTAAATACAAGAAGAACTTGGAATATGACCACTTAAATGAGATGCTTTCTACAACACTTTTTCTTCTTTTCTGTTTTTTCTTTATTTATTCTGTTTTTGTCCAATTGTTTCCAAAAAGGGGTCCATGCATGAAGTGAGTAAATTGCTGTCGACTTGCCTGTTCTTCAACCAAACTGGCCTTCTATGGAATGGGATCTACACACTGGTGGGCAGTCTTTGACACAAGGGATACTGAAGATGTGTGTTTGTGTGTGCGTGTGCAAGAATTGTATGTTTAAGAGATAAATGTGCCTTTCTGTATTAAAAGGAAACTCCACTACTTTGCAATGAAAACTACCTTATTTGCTCTGTAGTTCAGCAAAACAATTTAAAGACCTTATGGTTAAATCAGAAGTTAAATAATTAGCATCAGTCTTGGAAAGAAGGGTGCTGAAGTTTAAAACTTCCTCTTGTTATGCTGTTTGCTGAATTAGCTTTTGATAATGCCATTAGGATTACACAGTCAGTATGATTTATGCGCTTAGTATATCACTGTGTCAATCATGCTGAAGTCTTCTAAATCAAACAGAGGTGCCATATAACTGTCTTTTACTATGACAGGGAAGTAGTGGAATGTCCCTTTAATGCACATCATCTTTTCACATCTTCCCAGATTTGATGTTTGGCCAGGTCAGTGCCTTATGATCTTACAACAGTGACTAAACAATAGTCTTCCAATCACTGTCTTTGTATGTGTTAACAAGTAAACTAATAATAGTGCATATTGTCCTTTTGAGTGCACATGACCAAATTTGGACAGTACTAAAAACCTGGAAAATGCTTGAATAATGGATATTAGAAATGTTTCATGCTAACTTGACTAAAAGGTGTCTTTTGCATTCTTCTGAATACGTTGACACATCAGTTCTGTACTTATCTGTTTTTGACTGGTTTGAGGTGTAGTGCAAGAAGTGTAATTAATGTTATTTTGGTGACTCAGATAATAAATAGAAACTAAATAAGAATACAAATGAGTGCTTGTGCTGTTCTGGTTTAATCATGGTATTTGGTCAGTTCATGCATAATTATATTTAATGCATGCCTTTTTAAATCCATTAATAAATGTTTCAAAAATGTGTTGTAGTGAATGAACTAATATTTCTCAACACCTGTACGTATTATCTTCAGTTGTCATTATTTGGACCTTATCAGCACATTTTTCATCATAGTAAAACTGGATTTTTAAAAAATTCTACATCTGAAAGGTTCAGCGTTGTACACACACTTCTTTCTCATTAATTCTGTATGATTATAGAAATGTCTTTTTAACTGGAAGATGTGCAATCTTTAATGTATTTCTATTTTTGCTGTAGTGATGACATGGTACAAGGTCAAACCAACTTCAGTACCATTTATACAGATATCTGCATTGTAGGCACTGTCTTAATTGTTTGTATTTGTATTGAGAATAAATACTGCATACTGCAGCTTGTCTGAGTTATTTTTGGCAGTATCGTAATTACAAATAAAACTAAAATGTAAATGTAATTTAAAAATAAGCAATCTCATGAATAAAAAAGTAAAATGCTTGAGTGAACAGTCTGAGTGAAATTAGCCAGAACACTGCTCTATAGCCATTAAAGGACTGACAACATTTTCTGTCCCTTTTAATAGGAAATTGAACCCAATTCATCTTCAAAGGTACAATTTTCTGAAATGAATATATCAAATGAAAAGCTATACAAGCTAATCAGCCTGACTACATTAAACTGAAAGAGAATCACATGCAGTTACACTCCTCAGGAATGATGTTAGGCAGAGTTTCATATTTAAAGGAGAACCCTCCATCTGAAGTGGTGGTGAAGCGGAGAGATTTCATGCTCTCGGGCACCGGCGCACAGCACTGGTTGATCCCCAGCAAAGTGGTGGTGCGCTCTGGGCTGGAACAGTTACCGTGACAGTAGTGGAAGGTGAACACCTTTGGGTGCACAATCCAATTATCCCAGCCCAACTCTTGAAAGGAGATCTCAATCTGCTCCTTCCTGCAGTCACTACCTGTTCCTTCAGATACAGGCCTTTGGAGCTTCTCAATTGCAGCTGGTGACCAGGGGATGTTGGGCGCCCTGCGGGCACGGTCAGGCCCATGTGGCCTGGTATGGAGGTGCAGAAAAGGAGTTTTGTCTTCCTCTGAGCCATAACAGCTGCAGGCTGGGCATCGGACCTAGTGTTGAAAGAAAGATATGTATATATAGACACCAAACTTTAAAACTTTATCAATAAAGTCAAGCTGGCAAAACTGTCGTCCATTTGGGATCTGCCTTACACCTGTGGTACGCAGTTCTGGAGTACACCTGCTCTGTGCACTTTAGTGTTTTCCTTGCTATAGCACACCCCTTTCTACTCAGTAAGTGCAGGTCCATTAGTTGATTAGGCAGTTGATAACACTGCACAATAATATGTTACACCTTTCTCTCCCACCACCCCCTCGTCATTGCATGACACCATTCAGTCTTTGTATTAAATGCTTTGCATATATGGTCCATGACACCACTATTGTTAAGAATTTCACATCCAACACTCTTAGTGTCTTTGTACATCTTAATAATTTAACTGAGCTGAAATTTGAATTCAATGAGTTCCTGTCTGCTCCTTTCTGCCATCAATAACTCAGACCTGCAGCATGAATGGCCCATTGCCCATAGCAGCATGGAGGTGGTGGTTCACCCTGTAGGTGGTCCAGCCATCAGGGCTGCGCTTGACTGGGTTCTCAGCCACGTTTAGCAGCTCCTGATGTGATGTGAGGATGTAGAGGGGGGCAGGGGTGACATCTTCTGCAATGGCTTTGCCTGCGTAGAACCAGAAGTGGGCAGAGGTAACAACAGACTCCTGGCTGTGCAGAGAAGGCTGGAAGTAGTACGTAAAGTGGCTGGATGAGGCCTCTGAGGAGGACAGATCTACTGAATCCAAACAGGTAGAGTCTAAAAAATAGGACCAAAGCATAAAAGGTGTCAGAGCATGCCTCATTTCTTACATGGTACTATCACATACTCTGTCTCAACATGACGCAAGTATTTATGAACTTCTGTGATACTGTGTGAAGATTGCATGGTTGGTACTGTGTTATTTTACTCCCAGACTGTTGTTAGAAACATGTTGAAAAGCTTTTACTCTAAAGGTTGAGTGAAGGCATTACATCAAAGGAATAAAAGAATTTGGCCCAGTGTTATTCGCAATGTAGCACTGTCAAAATATGATTTATTCAAAATAAACCTGGTTGGAATTGAAGGCGCTCAATTTGTTCAATGCAAATCACTTCCAAATCTTTTTTAACTGGAAGATACACTGCAAAATATTCTATTTTGCCAAAATCTTCTTAAATCTATTAACTTCATATAATAATTCTCATCAGATTGTTCATCAGATATTTAATAATATTAAAAGATTGTCACTTATTTCTAGACATTAAAGAAAAATGAACTGCCATAGAAGAAAGTAACATCTAGAAGTACACTGAATTGTATAATATTCTAACAACAATGCAATGATGATAAAGATTAAATATATTGACATGATTTATGAATTCATATAATTTTTGTGCAGTGATCTCAATGTTTAATGCTTTAGTACAAGGTCAAAACCATTGCAAAACTATTTAGATGGATTTCTGTACAATTATGTAGGTATTGTACTATCATTCATACTTACATTGGGAGATAAAATGTGCCCTGCAATGCCTAATGTATTAAAACATGAGTGATCTTATAAACAAGAGGTTTTTTTTGTTTTTGTGTAAGTAGTGATTTTATAGATCAAAAATACATCAGGCCAAAATTAGAAATGTTTCATAAACATTTGGACATATTTTTGTACAATGACTTTGTACAAATACAAAGACAAACACATTTTAAAAACACTGACAGATTGCTGTACATTGCTACATTGTAGGTAATCTTAATTGTTTGTACTTGCACTGGGAAACATTTGCATGTTGGCAGCTTTGGCTGATGTTGTGTCGGTGTGATTTTTTAACCAAAATTCCAAAAAAAATCCCAAAACAAACGAACAAACAAAAAAAGAAACAAAGAACTACATAAAGCACCCAAGAACACACAAAAGCAAACTGCACAGCAAAATTGCCAGAGCTGAACTGACACTTACAGCAGAGTTACTCAACTCCAATCACCTGGTCATTAATGGACAAGTTAAATCCGCTGTTTGAGCAGAAAAATTACCAAACTGTGCTGGACTGCTGCCCGCCAGAACTGGAGTTAAGTAGCCTTCACATATAGTGTTTACATCAGCCCAACGGCAACAACTAACCAGATGTGGGAAACAGGATGACCTGGGAGGTCTCCTGATGCTGCTTCCATTCCATTCTGGCCTCCCTGCTCAGTCGAGGAGCTCCATGTTGGGCTGCCCTGTCTACCCTCTCACCGGAGGGGATCTGCAGCATGGGTACAGGGGGCTCATCCAGCCCAAGCCCCTCCAGGATACGGGTCTTTAGCCAATGCACCACCACTTCCCGAGGGACATCTTCGCATGGGCAGGCTTGAAGGTCAATCATCCCCAACACAATCAGGGCACAGCTGAGTAGAGGAATATACATGGTGTAAATCCAGAATTTCTCTCTTCAAGGATCAGAAAACAGATGGGGCAGACAACATCTAAAAAATATACCCAAATTTGTTAAATTTGGGAAGACAAGAAAAGAAAGAGACAGTGTCCACAGTAAGCCTGGCAGATTTCTCTCACAGGATGATGTTGTACTTGTCCTCTATCTGTTCTCTTGCTTGTATCTCAGTTTCCTTCGCTTCCTTTGGATCCTCCTACGATTGCGCAGCATGTCTTACAGTAGTATTTGGGTTCACGCTATCACTGCTGAAACCAGGGAAGAGGCCAATGAGATAGAAGTGTCTGGAGAGTGTTATAATACCTTGTCCTTGACCTTGAAAGAACAGTAATGTTACAATATTGAAAGAGCTCCTTGTCTAAGAACCTCTGCCTTTCTCACAAGGAGATTGTAAACTGCATAACGGCTAATGTTCCTAAAACTGTAACATGTCTATCTTTCTAAACTCTTGGTAAAACTTTAATATGTTTAGGCCAAAGATGCCATCGCAGCAAGAATGTCAGAACATGTTTGTCCTAAAAAAAATTGCCCTCCTTGTACAGATGCCATGTACTTCCAAGAAGTGGTGGGAACAAAATCAGGCATTTGAAAAGATGCATAGTTCATTGAAAAAGCTGGGAAAGCAGTATAAGTCTTTAGGGCTTTATGCTAAAGCTGGAAAATGAGAGTTCAGTCCAACATATGGAAACATAACACAATGGAAACATAACGGAACCTCAAACATCTCAGCACAAGCGGAGCACAACCAGTTTGATGGTTATGAGAACTGCTAAAATGGAAATATTTGTTTCTATTTATATTGTAAGAATTAATACACTGAGGCATTATAGTTCATGTTCATGACAGTTTTAAGTCATGCTAGCAAGCTATCCTAGCATTGTTCTCAAATGAAGCTAACATTTGACAGTTGTTTATTTTCATAGCTGCTAGTGGCAGAGTGGTATAATGTGGCAAGTTGGCTGGTAAACTATATATTTGCTTAGCAACAGTTCAGTTAGCTTGTGGCCAGTACTGTAAGGGCAAAGACAACAGCATGTGGCCTGCTTTGTGTTCAAGTAGCCCAAAGTGTAAGCTTTTGTGCCATAGCGTTTATTCAAACATATTTTTGTTGCCGAATATTGTTTTTGCAAGGCTGAGCCCATTCAGGCCCCTATAAAAACACTGAAAATGTTCTAACTCCATTTCAACCTCCTATTTTTTGAACACAACCGTAGAACCCTCACTGATCTACACTAGCTGCATTGTTTTAATTTATCTATCATAGCCACATTCAAAAAGAATAATCAGTAATGAAAGGCAGGTATTTTGACAAATGTATGAATCATTGTTCATTAATAAGAGATACATCATGAATGTGTTAGATGTTATATAAATGTTACTATCTACAAATAAACAAGCATGTATTTACACAAATACACATCTAAATTTTGTACAAATATCTCATAGTTTGAGCATAAAAACAAATATATATGAAAACCATTCCTTATGTACATGTGAAGTGTTCAGTCTGCATTTGTGGATCAAGTGATGTAGATGCATTCTTTGATGTATTTTTTTTCCTTTTCCTTTTACTGTTTCTTGTGTAACCCATATACAAATACATTATATGCACAAAAGTTTGTAAACACATACTCATCTTATTTATTATAAGATAAAGGATGTTCACAGGAAGTGTGCCCTCCCCGTTGCTGTGGTACTTTTATGATACTTTTACGCTAGATGTTGAAACATTGATGTGAAGAGTTGCATTCAGTCACAGGAGCATTAGTAAGGCATAGGAAGATGTCCAGATGTGATTAAAATTAACTTAATATTAATTTAACTTGTAATTAAACTACATTACGCTTGTAATGTGAATTAACCATTGAAAAAATTTAACTGATCATGAAAAAAACAAAATCAGAACCTGCATGTTATCCATGTCTGCCCCAAATGCATGTGCTTAAACCTAGAACCCTCATGGTTTCTTGCCTTTTAGGTCTGCAATTTGTTAACATCACCAAAGTATGGACTTCGAGGAGGACTGCAGGGCTTAGGATGTCATTTCGGACTGGGCTTAAATGAATCAGTCTGTGTGGATCGTCAGGGAAGGCATATACAGGTTCTTTGCATATAACGTCACGTCACTGCTGCTCTGGCGCAAAGTGCAGATGGATGGCAGGAAGTGTTTTTACACAGGAAGCACCATCACATACTCTCAGACTGCCTATAGTTTGTGTCATTTACAGTTGCTAAAAGCAATCAAAAAAAAAGAAAGCACTTTTAGTACCAAATGTGGTTGTTCTGAAGGGTATAGGGAATGCAAGAAATCAACTCCAGAATGCCACCACAAATAGCCTGCGTTTGCAGTCAGGTGGGCCTCCTGAGTGCAGAGCTACATAGATTACGGAAGCGTAAATTATGTGGCTGTGTTTATGTAGCATACTGTTCTTTACTGTAAAAACATAATTGTTTTCTCTGCTTTCTTGGAGTTTGTACCCCTGTAAAAACCCAACATTTTGTAGCAATGATAACTAGCGCTACCTAACGACAAGCTGTATTGCAGGGTGCAGCCTTATTTCTACAAGTGATTACAGTTTTGTTCTCTTGCAGCTCCAGTGAGCTAAAGTGATTTTTCTATCTTGTTCCATGATGGTCTATGTCTCCTTTCATTGGACCTTTGAGAGTGGTTAAGTAAATAATCATACTGTTAACATCAAAAGGCATCGCGATATTCACACAATGTGAACATCGCAAAATTGTTCACCCGAGTGAAACAGTTCAGCCAGGAACACAGCGCAAGGGAAGCAAGTGTGTGGGGACAGTACCTTACTGGCAGTCATGGGATTTGAACCCACGATCTTCTGATAGGGGCAACTCCCTAACCACTAGGCCTCCAGCCGCCAAAAAAATCTACTTGCATCATGGATTCGAACCGGCAACCTTCTGATTCTCTTCATTCAGTGTCTGGCATCTAAAACATGAGGGTGCATTAATTTAATGTTGGTTGCTAGGTTAGTTCACAGGATAATAAAAGAAAAGCCACTCAAATGACAGTTATTGGGGAGCACCTCAGTACTGAGGTTATAGACCCAACTTCTAAAAAAGAAAGTTGTTGCAGTTAAAGGAATTTATGGCGAAGAGTGGTCATTAAGTGCATGTGACAATAATAACTCGACAAATGTGGTTTGTATAGGACGGTTGCAAGAATAAAAAGGCTACATTAAGTCTCAGTTGAACTTTGCTAAAAGGCACCTTGAAGATTCTGAGGCCAAGTAGAAAAAGGCATTACAGTCAGATGAGACCAAAAATTTAACTATTTGCCCTCAGCAGCATTTGGTGGAAAGCTAATACAGCTCACCTTCCAAAGAACACCATTCCTTCAGTAAAGCATGGAGGTGACATGAAGGAACACCATTCCTTCAGTAAAGCATGGCTGTTTTGGGGGGGGTTCTCTGCAGCAGGGACTATGGCACTCGTCAGGATAGTAGGAAAAATGGATAGGGCAAAATACAGTCAAATACCGTAAAACCTGCTGACCTCTGCCAGGAAATTCTCAATGGGAAGAAGGTTTACCTTCCAACATGACAATGACCAAAAGCACACAGCAAAACTAACCACAGAGTGGATGAGGGCAAAAAAGGTGAATGTCCTCGTGTGGCCTAGTCAGAGCCCAGACCTAAACCTTATTGAAAATCTGCAGAATGACTTGAAGGTTGCAGTCCACCAACAGTCACCATCCAAAGAAGAATGGGCAAATACTGCACAGCCTTGATGTGCAAAGTTTTCACAGAACTATCTCAACAGATTCAAGGCTGTAATTTAAGCAAAAGGTAGTTTTAAGTACAAACACAGTGGGTGATCCTTTATCCATCTCAGTGATTGTTCTATTTTTCTGAAGTGTTCATATTATATCTTTCACTAGGATAAGTTACACTGAGTAAGTACAGCTGGAAAATGTTTTTGTGTGTCATTTCAGGCTGCCGAGCAATAAGATGTGAATATTTTGAAGGGGGTGATTCATTTCTATACCCACTGTATATACATATATTTGTTTTTTTTTAATATTTGAATGACAATTAGGTGTTTGCACAAATGGCAATTAATCAGCTGAGAGTATTTGTTAATAGTAAAGCAGATTCTTATCAATGGATTATGATTCACACATTTGTCAATGACATTCAGGTGTAGTACTCTCCATAACTCTGCATCTTTAATCAGACAGCAAAAAGATTGTAGGACTACAGCAACCTACAACTGCCATAGTTAAATTTGGACTAAATGAGGAGCTTCTTGGGCATGGGATTAGAGCAGCTCCTTACTTGCAGTACAGTCATTTTTTTATTTATTTCTTATTGTGTTAGTGTATATGCCACTGGATAGCAGGACTGCTTTGCAAACATCTCCTTGCCAGTTTGTTACCTTTATTAACTTTGCTAATCTATCATCACTGTATTATTATTATTATTAGTAGTAGTAGTAGTAGTAGTAGTATTGTTGTTGTTGTTGTTGTTGTTATTATTACTATTTAGGATTTAAAATTATAATTATTCTTAGGATTTTAGAGTGATTTTTTACTGTAGCTCCTTGCCCCCTGTACCTGTTTTACCACAATGTACACTGGAAGAGAATAAGACAAACAACTCTTCCTTTATCAAACTTTTGACCTTGACCAGGCAAGTGTGCGTGCGTGTGTACTTGGCAGGGTTTAGCTGTGTCACAATTTAGATGAGCCACAAGTAAACATCTACACCTTCTTCTGGCTAAATGCAACAATATCAGATCTTGTCATTGTGTTTACACGAAATACAGTTGCGTTTAGCTGCAAATGTGATCCATTTTTAAATCTAGACATCTGATGAGACAACAGTCTGATCCACAGCAAATGACAAACACTTTGACACCTTAACTTTCTCAGGTTTGTGCCACTGGAAGTCTGAAGCAATGTCAGAGTAACCCAGCTGTAGTCTGGGAATACTTTCTGCATGGCATCAGTACATGTACTCTTTATGTTAAAAAAAAATATTTAAATAACAGAATGTACTTGATTACGACTAAATTCTAACTAATTCAGACAGAATACATTTATGGTAGGGGTTTTATGTGGTTTTAGTTGGAGTGGCAATATTTTAAATGGCCAGCAGGTGGGGTGAACTACCTGGTAATTTTGTTTTTTGTATTACTTTTTTTGGAATACCTTCATTAAATGCATTGCTTCACAGACATTGCCAAAAAACATTTTGACAAACTGAAATGGTAGAGAAGTTTCAACACAAAAAGGCACTTCAAATTAAGTAAATTAGCTAAGGTTAAAAAAGAAAGAGAATGCCTTGGGTGACCTTTAGTACTGTAATTCACTAACAAAAACTAGTGTTAAATGCAAGCTAAATATTACACTGTATCCTCTTTGTAATTTTCTGGTTAATTACATCAAGTCTCCAGAGCCTTCCAGCTAGACTACTATCTTTAACAAATGAATCATACAGCATTCATGTAGTCCTAACGCACACAAGTCGTTCACACACACAATGTAGTTGTTTGGTTGGTTACAAGGACACTCTTGCATGCTTTGCCAAAAGAGGGGAGGCTACAGAAGCACAGGGGCCGCCCAAAAAATGCAGCCTATTCAGGCTCCAGCTGTCACTTCAAGGCTGGTGCTGCTCGCCTATCACCTCCAAGGGGAGTCAGTGAGGGTAAAAGGGCATGAGCACTTAGACACATAAAAGGACACTCAGGAGTGGGAGGAGAGCCCAACTCCAGAGTGGACATCAAGCTGGGCTGGGCAAGGAGTAGCTTGCTAACTTGAAGCCCCTTTGACATTGTCAGTGAGAGAGAGAGAGAGAGAGAGAGAGGGTCCGCCTCACCTTACTCGTGTAAACAGAGCTCCTGTTAATGCTGCTTGATCCTTAGAGGGCTAAGTGCGGTGGCCATGCTGTACGGGGGATCTATGACATGCCGTGCTCTCTTAATTGGCCAAAGGTAAAGCCTTACTGATAAGACAAATTTCATAAGTTAGATTTTTGTAAGAGAGACCAACATGTTTTTAAGATGTTTTCCGTGACTTGGAGTTAGAGCTAATTCAGTTAAGTTATACTAGTGTTATATTTATTGATATGTTTTATTATACTGTCCATAAAAATCTTCTTCATGAAATGATTTTAGTAAACTTATTTCAAACCTGTCAGCTGTTTTAAACTCATTTGGGGATGATTTTCAATATGTACTTTTAACAACTGGGAAAAACTGGGAAAAGAAAATTGTCAAATCATTATGGGCAAAATCTACTCTTCTTACCAAGGAGAACATTTTGAGAAGCATAAGCTTTGGGAAGTTTTTCTTTAAATTTTCACTGTGACACTGTGGGGAAAAAGCCAACTGCAACTTTTGCAATGGGCAACGGATGTTAACTTTTTCTTACATAGGCCAAGTCCATCATTACTTTTGTTTATGATGTAGTGATGTAGTGGCAATATTGGATTTTATTTTCATCCAATTGACATCTAAAGCATATTTTTGATTATTTTCATACTGTTCATCTTTCAAGGAATAATGATAACATTCCCTCACTTTTGTAACATTTCACTGATACAGATCACAGTAAGACTCTTCAAGCATCATGGAAACCTCTGAAGCACCAACTCTGGACCTAAGGTGGACCTAAGACCGGTTGGAGGCTCGTAAGGGGTTCGTCCCAGAACAACAAAATATCCTGAAATATTCATATTGATGTCCAAAGATAAGCTCAAAGACTTGTGAGTGTGGCTGGCTTTCTTAGGTCAGTGGAAATGTCATCGAGTCAAACTGAAACCACCACAGTGGAGCATGGCACCCCTGCCCCACCCATCTTCTTACGCAAGCTGAGACGAGCTGCAGTAGCCACAGGATGTGATGTCCGATTAAGGGTAACTGTGGGGGGTCACCCACTGCCCAGCCTTCACTGGTACTGCAACAATGATCCATTGCCCTCTGATGACCAGGACTATGGGGGACTATGGATCCGGGACTGCCATCAAGCCAATGGTGGACTCTACACCTGCGTGGCTGTGAACCCACTGGGAGAGGCCAGGAGCAGTGCAGTGCTAGCCGTGCTGGATCTGGATGAAGGTAAGGTGGATGAAAAATGTATTACAGACACTAATTTGCTGAGCTAGGCTGACTGACAGCAGGAATTTGCACAAGTACAAATTAATGCTGTAACAAGTTCTTATTCAGGGGTGAAACCTGGCAATAACAGGTGTGTTGAACCAGGTGTGTTTGAGCAGGGCAATCATCGAACTGTGCTGGACACTGTAGTTGGACACCTTTGCTCTAAATAGTATGAGTCGTACAGTTTAATTTCATATCAGTTCATTTGATTTCAGGTTCAGTTCACAAATGTCTGATGTTCAGGAAAAAATGTGTGTTTATTAATACATTATATGGACAAAAGTATTGGGACACCTGACCATTATACCAACAGGGACTTTAATGACATTGCATTTAAATACATGGACTTTAATATGGAGTTTTGCAGCTATAACAGCTTCCACTCTTCTTGGAAGGCTTTCCACAAGATTTTGGAGTGTTTCTATGGGAATTTGTGCCCATTCATTCTGCAGAACTTTTGTGAGGTCGGGCACAGATGTTGAACGAGACGGCCTGACTCACAATCTCCATTCCAGTTCATCCCAAAGGTGTTGGATGGGGTTGAGGTCAGTTTCTTCCACACCGAACTCATCCAACCATGTCTTTATGGACCTTGCTGTGTGCACTGGGGCACAGTCATGCTGAAATAAACTGTTAAAGCTGGGATCACTCTATAGATTATTGATAATGACTGTGAAACCAACAAGCAGAATTACCATTTTTTCTTTTCGTTTTGCAAGTGTTTGCGTTCTGAGTTCCAGTCTGTGACATGGAACTCCAGTCCTCGATTTATTTAAGCCTCATACAGATCTAGCAATGAGTCGGTCGTTCAATGAGTCGTCACACAGATACACATGGGAAATGCCAGCAGAAACAGCAGTTTTTCATTCTTAATGTTAGTCTAATTCTTAATTACTATGAGAATTTCACACTGTCACAGCATATACATATAAAGCCAACATTAAAACCACCTACCAAATATTGTATAGGTACTCCTTGTCCAGCCAAAGAAGCCAAAGAAGCAGATCCAGTTAGTAGTGAAGTGGGGCCTCCACGGTTTTCTGGCAGAATATTTCTCAGAGCATCACACTGTCTCCATCAGTTTGCATTCTACCCATAGTGCATCTTGGTGCCCTCTCTTCTCCGGGTCAGCAATGCATACACTCCTGGCTGTCCACGTTACGCTAAAGAAAAGTAATTCATCAGACCAGGCCACATTTTTTCAAGCCTCTCTGGTCTCTTTCTGATGCTTACATGCTCATTATAGGTGCTTTCGTTGGTAGACAAGGAACTGCATTTTCTGTATCCCCCTGTGTGCTCTGACAACTTTCTATCATAGTCAGCATGAACTTCTTCAGCTATTTCTGTTACAGTAGCTCTTCTGTGGGATCAGACCAGACTGGCTAGCCTTCACTCCCCATGCACATCGATGAGCCTTCATCACACATAACCCTGTCGCCGGTTCAGTGGTTGTCCTTTCTTGTACCACAAAGGGTAGGAACTAGCTACTGCATGCCAGGAACACCCCACAAGACCTGCCATTTTGGAGATCCTCTGACCCTGTCTTCTAGTTAAGTCAAGTCAAGTAGAGCTTTATTGTCATCTCAACCATATACATATAGTACACAGTGAGAGAATCCTCCTCCTGAACTGTGGGTGCAACATACAACACAACACACTCACAACGCAGACAAACATGAGGGTAAAAAAAGGGGACTGACTTAAAATTAAA
>JBBPCZ010158336.1:0-17869 GCA_037974445.1 Brycinus macrolepidotus | reverse complement strand
CACACACACACACACACACACACACACACACACACACACACACACACACACACACACACACACACACACACAGGTGCCTAAATAAAGGTGTTCCAACCATTTAGCACCGCCAGCATACTAATCACTGGCATAATCATCCAGAATCATCTGCCACCTGTTTCTTCACTGGTTCAGGCTTTAATTCAGATTTGCTTTGTTATGCTTGAATGATTCATACATAGGTCACTGTGTGGCTTAACAAACAAAAAACATTCCTCTGAAACTGGTCCTCTGGTCAGGTTCAGGGACTGGACTGAAAATAAGAGTCTTTGAAAGCCCTTCAGTAAGCCTGGAGAACTGTTCCTCAAGACCACATTAAAAATACAAGAAAGTCTGGTTCTTTGGTAGCAAAATCTGAAGAAATGATGAGTGGCTAAAGACTTTTGCACAGTACTGTACATATACATTTTTATGCTCTATTTATATGTTTTTCATTTATATTTGGACTGTCAAAGTTAAAACATTAGTTAATGGAAGTCATTCTCAATAGCATTAACATATTTTCCTTGTTTGACTCTTATAGTTTCATTCACTGTAGTTCCAGGCTGAACCCCAGATGCTCGTAGAGTTTATGTCGCTCTAATTGCATCCGCAACTGTTGTACTCTCTCTCAAATGTTTTGAACTGTTTTTAAAATGAAACCTTCAGCATCATCAGCAGACTACCCTGGACAGTGATCCAAGAGATCAATTGATAAATCGAAGGGCAGCAAGCTAACAACATTAAGAGCAAAGTGGAAAGCTCCAGTTGTTGTCAAGAGTCCATGAGCTGTATGAACAACACCAGGAGGCTGGAATCTTTCATTAGAGCCAAGTGTGAGCAAATAAGACAAATGACAATATAAAATAATGCAAGCAACCAGGGTTAATGGAAGTTGTATCACGCTTTGATTTTCCAGTATATTTTACCCCAATAACAGTGTTTCTGACACGTAGACAGCGCAATGGTGACGTAAACCATAAAGATATTGTTTATTCCTAAGCACTGTACAACACAGAGGGTTCAGGCATTTTCCTGTTTTTGTGCTAGCTGTATTCTCGATACACTTAACAGCTGTTAAGGATGAAATTAATCGAAGATAAATAGTCTTGTTTGAGTTTTTTTTTTCATTTTTTCTCTGCATTGTTTAGCCATGTGATGAAAACCTAACCCAGCTAACTTGTTTGTGATATCCTGGTACACCCTCTTTAGAAAAGTCTCACTAAAATTTATCTTCAGCCCAAACAGATAGTAGTGCTTGTACTCTGTCGACTTCCCAGTTGATAGTTTATTTCTTCATTGTTGTGTTTTTTGCGTGGACAGTAAAAAACAAAAAAACAATGGCCCCAGTCCAAGTCTGCCAGACCAATCAAAAAGCAATGATGCAGTCAGCTCAGCTGCAGTTCCATGTGCCAGTGCAAAAGCACCTATACATTGTTCTGTAGGCATGCTATCTACCTGCAGCACTGAACATCTATTCTAGAGTCAGTTATAATGTAGGATATCACATTACATACATGTTTAATAGTTAAGCTCACTTCCTGTGAGGAAATATTAACGTCTTGCCATGGTTTGGATGAAATAAATCAATAAATGAAAGAAAGGGTTTTAAACCTGTTGTAAATGAGTTTTTTTACTTGAGGCTGTTACCATGGGAACCTGGTTACCAGTCAACAGGCACAGGCCTAGTTATGACTAACTTTTCCAATTTGGCTTCTTAACACAATTGTGCCTCACAGACAAGAAACCATGTGAGAATATAACAAATACACGCACACACAAGTGCAGCAGATGAGAATGGAGCCACTGAGGATTACCCCCACCAGGCTGATACATCATGGGGACAAAGATAAATCTCTTAAAGAAACAACACATCCAGAACATGCGAGAATAACAAGAGAAAGAGAGGGAGAGTATTAAGGATGCACAGAACTGTCAGAACTGCTTGAAATCCTGAAAGTGCACAGAACTGACAGAAATGTCTGCAAAATAAGTTCTACCTTTTGGTCTGTCGAAACATTGTGCTCTCCATGGGTTCGACCTCCAGCAGCAGAGAGTCAGATATCAACACACTGCTTTAATAACTGTCATTAGACTGTTCCATTCGATCCGCATACACGTGAATCAAAGATCTGAGTTACTGCACATGCTGTGTGAGAGTTAGAGAGAAAGAGAGACAATGAAAGAGAAGAGAAGAGAGAGGGGGGAGGGGGGAGGTGGAAAATGTTATGCTGACTGTCTGCTCACTCAGACTGAAAAATAAAAGACTGGGGAATTGTAGACATAATCTCAAGAGTAAAGTATGAGCATTGAAGCAGTGGGAGGAGTGCTTTCATAGGAAAGTATGTGTGTGTGTTTCTGTCAGAGTGTATGTATTTTTTTAACAGCATGTGTACCATATTTTCCCTGGAAACATATGAATGGATGTACGAGGAGAAGAAAACAGTAAGAACGAGAGAGAGAGAGAGAGAGACAGAGAGAAGGAGAGAGGCTGAGAGAAAGGGAAAGAGAAAGAGACAGAGAAAGACAGAGAGATAGAGAAAGAGTTAGGAAGAGATAGACAGAGGGAGAAGACAAAGAAAAAGAGAAAGAGGGAAAGAATGGAAAGGAAAGAGACAGAAAGAGATAGAGTAGGAGGGTGAGAGAGAGAGACAGAGAGAGAGAGCAGGAGGGTGAGAGAGAGGCTGTTTCTGTGCAGGAGATGAAAACAACACCTAGTAAACAGTTATTGTGCATTTATGCTCCTCACTGGTTCCCAGTCATGTCTCTGGGTTTCAGCACTGCGGACAGACACGCCTCGTTCTCACACACGTGTCACAAGTCATGTGAGCATGTCTGGTTCACCCCCAGAGAATCTACTCAGAGCTCTGCACACCTGTCTATTATCAGCCCCTAACACCTCTTAAGTCCTGTTGCTCCTGCTTACGGGATTAGTGTTGAGTCCAAACACCACTAGCACCACCACACACACTCTGAATGGTGAGTCAGCCTTTCTGCTTCATTCCGTCTGGTCCAGTTCCATCAGTTATAAGGTTTCAGGGTGAGGAATTAGGTGGAACAGATATAATGTGGTTTTGCTGTGCTCAGATTCTGTTGCTGATTTTCTCACAACGCTGAGCAAGAGGCTAAAACTTTTACAGGCTTGGATATACAGTACTGTGTGTTGAGCCACTCCTCATTTCTTCATATTTTGCTTCCAAAGAGCCAGACTTTCTTGTATTTTTAATGTGGTCTTGAGGAACAGTCGTCCAGGCTTCCTGAAGGACTTTCGAAAACTCTTTTTTTCAGTACAGTCCCTGACCTGACCAGTTTCAGAGGAATGTGTTCGTCTGTTAAGCCACACAGTGACCTATGTATGAATCATTCAAGCATAACAAAGCAAATCTAACTTGTAGGAAATATTAGCTCAAAATTGATTCTCCACCAGATAAATACGTGGGAATAGCTTAGGCTGATCCCCACTATTTATCAATGAATTAATTAAGGGACTTATATCCAGCAGGGTTATTTAAGTCATTCCCTGAATTTACTCGTCCAGCGAAATAATTCCCTAGGAATGCACTAATTAACTTTTTAAGCTCTTCCAATTGCGCAATTTAACAAGAAATTTGCTTTAGAAAAAAAGGGGAAATTAGTTGGATAAAAATTTGGTCATGGTACGAGCATAGGTACGTATTGGCCGAGCAGTGATCTCACCAGTTCTTGAACAAAAGAAAAGAGTGCTGATTACAACAAACAATGTTTATTTCTACACACTACTAACACAAATACACTAAAACACACACACAAAGTAAACCTGAATAATAAAAAGAAATAAAGACTGATATAGTATGATGGTCTGAAACCGACTATTTACTGAGAGAGATTTCAAACGTCCCTGAGCAGCAAGCGTAATGAAATAAAGATACACAACCCAGTTTAAGGAAGGAATTAGAAGTATCTGATTACTTTGCACCCAGGTTATCAAATAACAGAGAATCGTTATGTGTGCGCTGTTCAGGAAAAGTCGAAGTCTCAGCAAGTTTTGGCCGAACTCTAGCCGTGGAGCTGGTAACCTCGGCGTGGTGCCTGGTGGCTCACGGAGGTGCCTTCTGGTGGACGTCTCGGAGAACTGACCATTGCATTTTCAGCAGTGGAGGAGTGGAGGGTCAGCGGCTGAATTTGGGAGCGGTGTTGGAGGCAGGTTGACTGGTTCGTTCCGGATCCGAAGCACAGCTGTTACTCTCGAAGATAGAGGAGCTTCTTGCAGAGGCTCGACTCTGGGATCTTGGAGAGGGAGGAGCTTGGTGTGATCCCGATTCTTGAAGAGCTCGATTCTTGAAGAGCTCGACTCTTGGAGGGCTCGACTCTTGGAGGGCTCGACTCTTGGAGGGCTCGACTCTTGGAGGGCTCGACTCTTGGGTTCTGGTGGAAGCTCTACCCATTGATCGTTGAAATCTAGGGGTTTATAAGCCAGGGAGGGGGCGAAAGTCTTAGGCCCCACCTTCTCACAGCAGGCAATCAGAAGAGGCTTTTGGGTGCCAGAATCACAAGAGAGGTATAGGGGGGTTTCCCTCTTTACGACTCCCCCCAAAGCATGTACTTTAGTGTTGGCAGAAATAAAGTTCCATAACTTTTGTACAGTCCACAATTGTATACTAAAATTCCCAGCTTCGTATCGGTGATAATCAGAGCGTTACAATGGTACCAAGCATGTCCGGTGTATCAACCAGCCTTAACAGACTATGGCTTAATTGACAAATACCTGGTTAATTTTACCATAATTATTCCGGAATACTTTCAAATGAGTGAAAATCATGATTGATATAATTCTCCTTTTCTTGTTTATAATCAAACCAATTTCTGACTCACACAAATGTTCCTAACTAAGTTTTAGTTTAAAATCAAAGAATCCTGTGTGTCCTCCAACGGCTCATTGTTCTCCAGACCACGTGGCCCAGGAGTGAGGGTGAGAGAAAAAGGGAGAGGGGGTTGATTTATGGCTCTCTGGCAGGCATGGCAGAGAAACTCATTTTACACTCTTATCCTACTAAGTACATGTTTTTAAATGAGATGGATAATACAAACATTATTAATTTTTTCTTCTGATTAAAATATCAAGCACCAATATCTTATCTTTTACAGTTTCACAGATATGAATAAAAACACAAACATCCTAGTTTATAATCGTGAAATGGCAACAATGTAGGATTTAACTTTGGGATTTACATATACGATGACTGTTCTTCTTAACCACATTTAGCACTGATATAGTAAATTAAAACACACACAGAAATATAGTGTTCTCTTGTCTTTGCTGTGGGGGTGTGTGTCGGAATGTCCCTGATTAAGAAAGTTCAGCCTGAGGTCAGTCTGAATGGCGGTGATCTCTGAAGTTTGCTTTACTTTTGCTTCCTCCCTCTGAACGGAAGCATTTATTTACTTTCTCCAAAAGAACATTAAAGTGGCGAAAATCACTCACAAACAGAGCAGCCATGTAAAATTTCCCGCTTCCCACGCTACCGCATGCACTCTCCCACCCAAAAAAAACTACATCCCCCAGCCTCCCTAGAGGCTCAATTACCCAGAATGCAAAGTTTCTTAGGGCAACAGGCTCATCCTGTAACACACGCCTTGGGCCGCTTTCTCGCTTTCTCCGCTCCATGGTAATTCGAGTCGCGGAGTGTGACGTCATCGCACAAAGTCCGAAAGAATCGTTAGAGGAACCGATAACGACAAAGGTGAACAATTCCGGTGCTTCGCAAATTTAGAACTGGTTCTAAATCGGAACCGGGTTTCGATTCCCACCCCTACCAGATGGTTCCTCACTTTCTGGGGTAGACATGGCCTCACCGACCTCTGACCCCCCTTCCTAGGTGCAGAGAGAAGGTCTTTTGTTCCGGAGGTTCCAAGGCTTTTGGATCTTACAGCTGTGTTCTTCCTAAAAGCAGTTGTATGTTTGAGTTGGTGCAATTAAAGTTTCTTATCTCTCTTTGAGGCACAGTGGTGACACAAAGCAGGGCCATTGCGTCAGACATGCTGTCTCCTGGGGTCTGACCCCCCGCCTCCTTCTGGGGTCAGAGTTTTAATTCTGGAATATCAAAAGATCCCGATCCTACAAACTTAAGGCCCGAACCAGTGAAGAAACAGGTGCAGATGATTCCAGATTGGAACACCTTTATCTAGTCACCTTGTATCTTTAGGTACTATGTCTGTCACAGTTAAACATTTGTTCCCATTTCTTTCATTTAATCTACTCAATATGCCAAATAAAAGGCCAACAAGGTAATTCAAAGCAAAATATAAAGAAATGAGGGGTGGCTCAAGACTTTTTTACAGTTGTGTGTGTGTGTGTGTGTGTGTGTGTGTGTGTGTGTGTGTATGTACATGTGTGTTATGTGTGTTACAAAAATATAATTAAATGCATCAACAAATAAATAAGTTTATTATGAACATCTGCAATATTGTAAGATGCTTTAAAATGTTGGCTTTATTCACACTCAGTGATTATAATAACAGTAGTATTGAGGCTCAATCCACCCATTAACACACACAGAACACAGTGACAGGCACAGAACTCACCTGCTGCTTTTACGAGGCAGTGGAAGATCCTTCTTGGCAAAAAGACAGGTGGACCAGCGACAGGAAACAAGACAAAAGAGAAAAGAGAGAGAACATGATCAGGTAGGCGGTTCAAACAGTCAGTGCTGTCAGAGAGGAGCGCTGATCGTACCATGCATAACTGTCATGCTTGGAAATAACAAAATCACTGGAGACAAGTAATGTAATGATACACATTTTTTTTAGGTTTAATCCAATTATTACACAATACATTTTTAGACAACAGACAACAAAACAAAATATATATGTATATTTCAGACAACAAAATTTTAATTGCTATTTTAGATTTCCACGTGTTATTCTCATGCTGAATGGCCAGGATTGGTTAGGAATGGCTGCTTTTGATACGTTCTGGAATATATATACAAATTCACCAGTTCAGTCTGTATTAATGTTATGACGTTTTGGCTTCCTAGGAGTTTTGCAACCAAAAAGGCACTAATTAAATGTGTATTGTCTGTGATATCATCTACCCATAGTGATAATACAGCAGGCAGCTTGTACCAGCCATTATCAAAAATCTGAAAAACCTGCATGTGTTTATATGAAGTGTTATTTATGGTGCACCATATTTCACCCTTGTCAGGCAGAATCATGACTAGTGAAGCAAGTGACATGACAATCTGTCAACTACACACACACATATTTCTTCCACAAGAATGAGCTACATCAGTAACTCAGATCTAGACAAGAAAGCAATTTAACAAAAACAGAGAGAAAAAGGGTTTTTATCTTCTCCTCAACAAACAGGTACCAACAAAACATTTGCTTATAGTTTTGCTTCCTCCACTATAATAACCCTGATTAATGATGTAATAGTCTTTGGGTTGGTTTCCCAGACGGGGATTAAGACTAGTCCTGGACTAAACTTCTCTTTCAAACGAAAATCTCAGTTCATAATACTGTAAATTCCAGCACTAGTCTTAATCTCTATCTGGGAAACTGCTCCTTTGTGTCTCCTAAAGAGTCTAATTTGGTTAAAACATAGCTTATTAGTCAGCTATCAACACTATTTGTACTCTTTTTTTGCATTCACATGTTCAGAAATGTCTACAATTACACACAAGTATTGCAAAGCAATTTTTATGTTAAAAATGAGCAAAATCACTCATTCTTTGCAGACTGGCATAACTGCCCATAATATTAGAATTAGATATTGTTTATGATACCTTAGCAAACTCTTTACAAAGCAATAATTATAAAAATAGAACTTAATACATATCCAAACCATTCTAAATTTTATGCTAGTGCTCTTATTGGTGATGCAGATTCCAAAG
Source organism: Brycinus macrolepidotus (assembly GCA_037974445.1). Classification (NCBI taxonomy): domain Eukaryota; kingdom Metazoa; phylum Chordata; class Actinopteri; order Characiformes; family Alestidae; genus Brycinus; species Brycinus macrolepidotus. Next base: position 9,974 of record JBBPCZ010158336.1, on the reverse strand, counting down.
ACAGTCTTTAAATAATGACTGTGAAAACACATATAATTTTAGAGTAGAAAATACTTTGAGTTTACATCATCCATCTACTGACCCTCCCCAACTTGTTATTTGTTCTCTGTCTTTCTCCTTCTCTCTATCTCCATTGACAGAGACTCTGTCAGAATGTCATTAGCATTGATTGCCAGACGCAGCTGTTAGCCTTTCTGATTCCAATGGTGAGATGTGTGCCTCTGTGTCATGGAAATCCTCTTTGGTCTTAATAATCAATGACTTCTCTGCATGATCAGTAAGTTTTCACGTACAGGTATTGGAAACCAGAACAGAGACCAGAAGCTTTGGATAAACAAATGAACAGGCGTCTATAGCAGATTTTGCAGGTGGCCGGAAGGGTCAGCTAGAAGTCAGGGATTTTATGACCATAAGCTAGCATAAAGTAAGGGGCTAATTATATTATCAATAACATAAATAACTGCATTTAATAACTCTCTAAATAGTTTTTTTATATTTACAAACAACAAAAGTAAAGCATACTGTTACTGGTGGTTCACCGGTAATATTAGTGGCTGATTTAACAAAAATACCACCAACAACTACCTTTTTTGTTGTAGCATCACTACAAGTAGCATCACTTGACTTGACTTAACTTCAAACAAATCAGTGAAATGCTGCATGTTCTATTAGCAATCTAACAAATTAGAGATGGTCCTACTGAGTGTGCTGGTGATAATGTATTGCCAGTCTGTTCACTATAATAAAAAAGAATGAATCATGAAAACATTATCAGTCCAAATATTCAGACATTTATCATAATCCTGAGGCCTGTGCAGGCATTTTAATTTTTCAGTATAATGTAGATATGATACGTGTGACCCCTGACTTCGGAATGGATCATTATTAATCCTTTATTCATTCCATTTAGTGGCTCTGGAACCTGTAAATGCATTATCGGATCTTATATTTCAGCACTGAGGACAGCAACCCAGCCTGAATCCTGACTAGACTGCATGTGTGAGAATGTCTCAGTGAGAAAAAGTGAAAGAAAGTGACCATTTTTGTCATACGTGAACACACCACAGCACATAGTGTGAACAGCACGAAATTCTTCTCTGCATTTAACCTATTCATCCAAGCGCAGCAGCGGGCAGCCAGGAACACAGCGCCCAGGGAGCAGTGTGTGTGGGGACGGTACCTTGCTCAAGGGTACCTCAGAGGTGCCACTAGCAGTCTTGGGATTCGAACCCACGACATTCTGATTGCAGGGGCAACGCCCTAGGCCACAAGCTGTGGTTAAATCATCATGTTTAGTCAGCTCCTACAGGGCAAATGCAAGAACCTGTGTATCGCAGTGTTCCCAGTAATACTGAAGACAAAGTGCTACATTTAACCTTTATGAAACAGACAATTCCTGTCCTGAAATCTGATTGCCTGAGCCATGTTCAAGTCATTGTAAAACATTAGATATAAACTCACCTGAGTATGCCATACAACTGAATTCTGTATTAATGTTACACTGTTGCTGCATATCAGTGTACTGATTAAAAAAAAAAAAGGACTTCTTAGAATTTTTTTGCTACATTAGGATATGCCCGACATTTCACAGTATGATTAAAAACTTAAAAAGTTATTAAAATATCTGTAATGTGAACAACTGAGCATTCTTATCCTCATTCAGTGGTCAATAGTTGCCTGGCGACAACAGCCTACTCCAACCAATCTACGTTTCTTGGCAAAATAACTATATTATACTATATTTACTATATACCTCCACTTTGTGTCGTGCCAAACAATGCAGTCTATCACCATGGCTTACTGCTTTATTGGAATTTGTACCTTATTATAGTAATATTTCTGTACTGTTCAAATATCATTTCATAACAAGTTATGTCTCCCACTTACATTAAAATACCATTAAAACTGCAGTTTTGGTTGAAAGCGCAGAAGTTCTCCACTCGCTTTAATGAGCTACAAGCAAGAATTAATTAATATAAAATTACATCATTCTGCAACTTCTAAGTGTTAACCAGACTGTGTTTCTCCTGTCTAAGAGAAAAAGGGTCCTGATGTGAGATTAGCATGTCTGTATTTGAATAATGTGTATGAGTTCTGTTTGTATAATGTGTTTTACGAAGGCAAAACCTTAACCTTTGTGTTCTCTGAAACATAAGAGAAAGAGACTGCTGTGACCCACTGCTCATCCCAAAACCTCTCTTTTTCTCATGATGACAGAAATGACGCACACACTGTCTGCTGTGCTGCTCATTGTGACTCACTGTCTCTAAGATGTTTAATTATAGCTCTTCTTTGTGTCTCCCCCTCTACACTACTCAGCTCCTTCTGTTCCTGAAGCATCCCGGAAACTAACCACAGAAAAGTCCCGAAAACAAATCACTCGGCGGCCAGATGGAGCTAAATGAGGCAGTCCAGCTGCTCACTGATCAGAGAGCAGTCAAGCTTGGCACACACAGACACTTCAGTGTCCAATTTACGTGTCTAACACAGGAGGTTGTTTGTTTTTCTTGGTGCTAACACATTTCCAATGAAAAGTGGCTGTAAAATGGGAGCTAAGCGAGTTAAGTGCAGCTTTGAAGATCAGAGAGGGAATAAAAAAAAGTGTTGACACACATTTCCACAGTTAAGAGCATATATTTTAATATTTACTAAATATACACTCAATACTCTTTGCTAACAAATAACTTTACAGTCTGTTCACCATTTGAGTGCCTTTATTGCCAGAAAATACTGACCTTTAAAAGGCCACCTATTATAATTTTAATTTTAATGTGGATCACCATGCAAGGGTTAGATATTTAACAAGCTATTAAGTGATGAAACAGTTGCTCTGCAGGCCAAGGAGAGTCACTGACTGATAAGCTTTAAGACCACTAATAACTGAGACTGATAGTCAGTGAGACATTGAGAGAAACAACAGAGAGAAAAGAGAAGAAACAGATGCAGACAGAGAGAAAGAACTCTGAGAGCACAAAAGATTCTCAGTGAGGATAAGTGTGCTATTTATGCTTCAGTTTTTTTTACCTGTGGGAACAACAATAAAAGACTGCCATCCCAGGTTAACTTAATTCCACTGTTCCTTTCTGTATGATACTGTACATATATTAGATTTGTGTGTGTGTGTGTTTGTGAGAGAGAAAGCGAGAGAGAGAGAGAGAGGGACCATTCCCAACCCTACCAATCCTACACAGTGTCATGACGTCTCACAGGGAAAGAGAACACAGATGCAGGAGTTAACGAAAAAACACGAAGAACTTTAATCTCACAAGGCACGTAAACAGTCACTAGAAAACTAGGAGCTTGGTTGGACTGAAATACAAACAGTCTCTCTCTCTTCGTCACACTGAAGGGACACGCTCTGTCGTTCTCCCAACTGAGACGGTCCCGATACAGGATCTGCCCCTATACAGGAGCCACGAGGAATACAAGGTGAGGGAGCTCTGCCACATGCAGAAGCCACAAGGGGTAGTTCCAGCCTGAGGGCGCTTCAGCCTCACTGGTCAATGCTAGAGAGACACAAGAGACAAAGAAAGTCAAATCAACCAGCCGGAACTCAGCTCCTCTCCTCAGGCTCATACCCCTCCCAGTCTACCAGGTACTGCAGACGGCCTTGTCTCCTCCAGGAGTCGAGCAACTCCCATACCCAATAGGCAGGGACCCCCTCAACCTCCACCGCTGCGGGGAGCGTCGGATCAACCTCCCCTGCATCCAGTGGTCCCCGAACTGCTGGCCTGAGAGGGGGAACAAGAAACACAGGGCAACCTGAGCTTACCAGAAACAGGGTCAATGATTTTCTCGATAACAAAAGGTCCTACAAAACGAGGAGACAGTTTTTTTACAAGGTAATCCTAGACGTAAGTCCCGTGTGGAGAACCACACCCGATCACCAGTCCAGTACTCCGGCAGCTCCCTCCGGTGCCGGTCGGCTTGTGCCTTAACCTGCCAAACCACTCGAGTGATGGTGGTGTGTGCTGCTTCCAAGACCTGCTCTGCCCTCCTGAACCAGCCATCCACCTCAGGAAGATCAGTGGGCTCAGTGTCCCACAAACAGAGTGGAGGTTGATGCCCAAGCACACACTCAAAGGGCGTAAGGCCGGTGGCGGAGTGGCGCGGTGAGTTCTGGGCGTACTGCGTCCAACCTAAGAACTCTGCCCAGTCGTGTTGCCGGGTATGGCAGTAAGCCTGGAGGAAACTGCCGAGCTCCTGGATGGCGCGTTCAGCCAGACCATTGGATTCCGGGTGGTAACCCGAGGTCAGGCGGACCCCAACTTCTTAAAGAAGGCCGTCCAGACCCTCGATATGAAGTGGGGCCCCGGATCGGACAGGATGTCCTCTGGGATGCCATAAAGACGGAACATCAACTGGAACAGTGTCTCCACAACTTGCCAGACGGTGGGAAGCAAACTGAAAGGGATGAACCAAACACCCTTGGAGAACCGGTCAACAACCACCAAGATGGTAGTGTAACCCCTGGAGTTCGGGAGATCCGTGACAAAGTCCACGGCTATGTGGGACCACGGTCTCAGCGGAACTGGCAGGGGTAGTAATTTTTCGGCAGGCAACGCACGAGGGACTTTGGTGACCATACATACTGAACAAGAGTGAACTGCTTGCTCTACATCCGCCCTGATGTTCGGCCACCAATATTTTCGGTTAATTGCCGCAACAGTTTTCTGGACTCCGGGATGGAGCTTCCCCGAGGTCCTGTGTCTCTGAGACAGCACCGCTCCTAAACCGACTTCTGAGGCATCAACCTCCACTACAAAAGGCTTTGCTGGGTAAGGTAATTTTACTTGGTAAAGGCTTCACGTGTTGCAGGGGTGAAGCGGATCTTTCTTGGCTTTCCTTTTAGCAGGTCCGTAAGCGGTGTTGCCACAGAGCTGAAACCCCAGATGAATCTGCAGTAAAAGTTAGCGAACCCTAAAAACCTTTGTAATTTTTTTACCGACTGGGGCTCCGGCCACTCAAGACACTGCAGACAAATTCTTCTCATCCATGCCAACTCTCTTCGGACCGATCTGGTAGCTGAGAAAGGAGAGCTCACGAATGTGAAACTCACACTTCTCAGCTTCTGCATACAGCCCGTGGTCGAGCAGGTGACCAAGAACCTTACGGACGTGCACCACATGCTCAGACAAAGGATGTCGTCTAAGTAGATGACCACAAATTTATTTAACATGTCTCAGAAGACATCATTCATGAATGACTGGAAGAAGGACAGAGCGTTTACTAATCCGTATGGCATTACATGGTACATGGTACATGTAATGCCCAGAGGTGGTGCTAAAGGCAGTCTTCCACTCATCACCTGCTCGGATCCCCACAAGGTTGTAGGCACCCCGCAGGTTGAGTTTAATGTAAATACTCGACCCACTGAGCTGCTCGATGGCTGAAGGAATCAGTGGAAGAGGGTGTCGATACTTCACTGTGACCGCATTTAGCCCCCAGTAATCAATACAAGGCCTGAGTCCGCCATCCTTCTTCTCAACGAAAAAGAAGCCAGCCGATGCAGGGGATGTGGACCGACTGATAAACCCCTGCCTGAGCGCCTCAGCTACGTAATCCTCCACTGCCTCGGTTTCCACCTCGGAGAACGGGGAAGACCCGACACCAAGGTCTATAGCGCAGTCCCACAGCCAGTGCGGAGGGAGACGGGTCGCCTTAGAGGCACTGAAAACCTCGGCTAGGTCATGATACTGTTTAGGTATATGTACAGGAAGGTGAGCTAGAGGGCTCTCTACTGACGTAGAATGAAAGTGGAGCATGGTTTTCAAGCATGAGTCTTGGCAGAGGGGATGATGCAACGATTTCCGCTTTTTGCCAATCAATTTGTGGGTTGTGCTGTTTTAACTATGGTAGCCTCAATACTAACGAGGGGTTAGCTTGTTTTAACACGAGGAATTGTATGTTTTCGTGGCAGGGAAACCCCAGCTCAGTAGTCCGGTGAGAGCGACTGCTGGAGGCGCGGATGTGACACACAGTTTATAATGTTTGTAATATTTGTTTAGTTATATTTTATTACCTTAGTATTAGCCTTTCCAAATTTCTCGTTAATTTCTCTTTAATTTAATTTAACTTATTCGATAACTTTATAGTAGTTTTACTTATTCTCACAGTCACATTTCACTGTGTGTTGTACTTGTATAACTATGTATGTGACAAATAAAGACTCTTGAATCTTGAAACTGCTGGCCTATGACAGCTTGCTATCACTGATGCTAAGCTGGCTAGACTGTGAGTAAGAGCTTGCAGCAATAAAAAAAGCCAGCTCAAAAAGGGCCAACTCTGACGTCATGTCCATCAGGGCCTCCCACCTGAGAGAAGAAGAGAGATGAAGGGATAGATGGAGGAGAGCAGAGGCTTGGCGAGCCAGGCTGGGGCTAACAACCATGCAGTATATCCAACAGGGTTCTCCCTGCCAGCATAGCACAACAGCAATCCCCCAAAAAAAACAGAGAGAGAGAGAGAGAGAAAGAGAGAGAGAGAGAACTGTAAGCATGCAGACAGAAACTTCTGAAGCCAGCAACCCTAATGTTGCACAAGTAAAGAGGCTCTTTATGCAAATAAACTAACAGGGGCATTCACTTCACTGAATTACAATCATAGCAGAAGTTTCAGGCTCCGGTACTGATTTAGCAGGATGGATCAGGATGTCCTGCTACACATTTTAATACTGCTTATACATTTCTTTTATATCCTCATCCTAATGTTGAAGAGGCATTTCCCTTAGAGTCCTGCATCCTAAAGATTATCTTAGAAAACTGGCCTGAGTATTAACTGACCTTAAATCAAAGCTGCACACAATGACAGTTGTGCTTGCACCTCTCTGCAGAGATAAATGCTGATACCAGTTTTTGCATTGCCAACATTGAGGTTTCAGTGGTTGAGACAAAAAAAGTCATTCAGAGTGGGTTTGGTGTGAAATGGTTCATTGTAGTAACTTTTTCTTTACAGTGGCCTGTAAAGAAAGCAATTTTATTTACTATCTAAAACCTATATAGGTCATAAAAAAAACAAAAAAGGTTTTCTTTGAGCACTGTTTTGTCTGATACAGCCCTGCATATATGTTTCCACTATGAATGAACTGAAGAAATATGTTTACATTTTTTATGTGTTGCGTTTCATATAATAACTGTCCATGAGGGAGATTTTAGAGGTTTTAACTCTTCAGACATCTGGTTCCATTCACCACTGCTGTGAACAATTCTGAATATTATTTACATCACAACAATGCAATTATCCTGAAATTTCAGAAAATTGTTTGAATTCCCTATACCTTGATTATAAGATGGTCTGGTTCATGTTAACATGGCTTCCATAACCCCTTATTTTTTTGTAATATGCTATTTTATTCCATGGTGCACGGTACAGACAAAATATTATTATTGCAATTTTACTGCTACATATTGCAATTGTGATGCCTTTCAAGACATTAAAGGGCCATATCATCACTTTTCTGGAATTCAAAAGGCTTAAAGTCTATATTTGAAAGAATATTTACAGACTTTAAGCCTTTTTAATTGCAGAAAAGTGACGATTTGGGCCCTCACAAAAAACTGATTTTCAAATCATTTTTTGTGATGTCATTACACCAACACATTTAAATATATCTCCTTATTCTGACTACAGCAGTTTAGCCCCGCCCATTCATGCACCAACACCTTTAATAGTTAAAAATTAAACTTTTGTTGGATTACATGAAGACCTCGATGCATCAGGACACCCAATAAGTCACCTGAAGTTGTGATTTTTTGCAGCTCTAGTTTGTATGCATTTGTACACTCATTTAGTAAACGCACTTTATTTCTTAAGGAACTACAGCTGGCACTCAGAGCACAGAAATACCAAAAAGGTTTTAGAGAGCACATCTCTTGCTGTAAAAGTAATTATTGTTGCACTCTTAACTGTGGCACAGCTCTAGCAGTTCTTAAATATGGGGTTTAAAGCATTTAAAATGCTTTTGAAAAACTCAGTCGCAGGTCATATGGCGTTTAATGACATACATTGCCAGCAATAATGGTTATAGTCCATTTACATCATGTTGTCCACTTTGTTAGAGACCAACAGTCCCACTGCTTGTGTGTTTGACGGGACATCAGCACAGCTGACTGGACTGAAGAAAACAAAAAAAATCACCTCCCCTGTATTTCCAAAAAGACACGGTTTCCAGCGAGTGACCTCTGAACTTTGCTTCCAAGAGACGGTGTTGCACCATATGGTAGCAACAGAGCAGCCAGACAGGGAGTGTTAACAGCCTCTTCTCCACACTGTGTGTGAGTGTGCGAGAGAGACAGTCTGCATCAGATAGAGGGGAGAGACCCAGGGGATGCAACAAACCGTTAGAGGACAATTATCGTAGCACCAACCCAACAATCCTTCCCCTGTGTGTGAAACACACACAAACTCATAACAAGCCTTTGTAACTGTTAACTGGGTAAGTGCACACCAAACAGAATCCCTCCACTGACCACATGGAGGTCTTCAAGAAGGGTGGTTGATACAGCGGTGAATTACAATTTAATACAATATCATGTATAAATGTAGGCCACTCTAGAACTCTAGACTTGTTCCTTGTGCAGGTTATCACATCTATAACAGCATATCTAAAGTAAACAATCCATGAACTAAAATTTCACATTAAAAGGGGCTGATTCTCTCTTTGACTCTTCTGCTACTGTATGAGCAAACTGTATTTTCCATCCTATTTCCAATCCGCAGCTGAATCACAGGACATTACACACACTACATTACACACACTAAGTCCCTTGTACTATATTGTACTTAGGCACAACAATGTAATCAATTATACTTTTCAAAGCAACACTTTCATTTCTACTCAGCAATTTTATGTTGGGAAAATCACAAATTCTCTACTTTGGCCTTTCACATTTAGCTCCTAATTCATTTTTGGCTTGAAATTCAACCCCTTCTTTTGCTTCAGCTCCTGGCTTCGCTGTTTGCTCATATCTCCACCTTTGGACCTTTGGGATTTAGTTTTACACCACAATAATCCCCCAAAAAAAGTAAAGTAAAGTGGCCCCTTATAGACACATCACAGCACAGTACAGCACACAGTGTGAACAATGTGAAATTCTTTCTCTGTATTTAACCCATTCACCAAGTGAAGCAGTGTGCTGCCAGAAACGAGGGGCGCCCGGGGAGCAGTGTGTGGGGACGGTACCTTGCTCAAGAGTACCTCAGGATGACACTAGTAGTGTCAAACTTCTGATCGCAGGGGCAATGCCCTAAGCATTAGGCCACCAGAAAAGCATCTAATTTCATTCAGTTTCTATAAGGACAGTTGGCAAAAGTTCTTCCATCGGTCGCTTACACATTTAAGCAGCTTTTTTCATTAAAGAAACATCTCAGAGCTTAACCTATTCTGTTCTGCCTGGAAATTAAGTGCCGGTACACCAGATTTCCTCAGATTAACCCTCCTTTTAAATATGGGGTCAATCTGACCCCACCCAACGTTTCATGTCTCATTTTTTTGCTTCATATTAAATTACTTTTCCTTATTTAATGGGTACAAACTGGGTAAACATGTGACAATGTTTTCACAGTCCTGTACACACTTTGTACATATTAGTATTTTGGGAGGTCATTTTGACTCCAGGCTGTTGTAACTGTTTTATAAAAAAAGAAGAGATATCAACATTTTACACACATTTGTTCTGTTGTCTTGGATGATACTGATGGCACTGTAATGTGCAATTTTTTCTTCAAAAAACTTTCATCTGCTTTAGGGGCATTACAGAACACAATCAGACCTGTAGGAGTGGGAGAACCACTGACAGATCACATGACCACAAGGAGGTGTGAAAACATTTTCCACGTCGTGGAGGAGTAATTACACATATGTTTTATTTAAAGCACTATAAACTAGGGGTGGGACTTGATTAAAAAAATTAATCTAATTAATTAGAGGCTTTGTAATTAATTAATCTTGATTAATCGCATTTAATCGCACAAGA
>JBBPCZ010158329.1:0-17869 GCA_037974445.1 Brycinus macrolepidotus | reverse complement strand
TATATATATTCCCAGCAGTAAAACAAGGCTGCTGTTGCCTGGAAATCAAAACTAGAATCAGTGACTAATAGCCACAAAGCAGTTGTGCTAATGTAAGCCCCTGGGTAGTGAGTGATTGACATTTGGTTTTTCTTTCGTAATAGACCTAAAACATTTGTCAACTTATCTTTGATCCACAGCTTCCCTTTCTGCCTCAGAATAGCACAATCTCTGTAGCTAATCTAGGCAGAACTCCAAGCCATCCGTACTAGCTTCCAACATATCCAACTGACACAACATGCAGCCTCAGAGAAGCACGGGCTGACACAGTGATTAAGTGCTAGTGCAGGATCTGAGCTTTAGACAGGCACAATGCTTCGTCATGTGTGATTGTGAAGGCCTCTCCCCTTGGGGGCCGTTTGTCTTTATTATTGGAGCTGCAGGAGCAGCTTTCAGAAGCCTGACAGTGGCAGTGCAGTGCTGGGATTAACTCCGGACCCACAACACTTACAAGCTAATGGAGAGCCATTGTTCTCTGCTTCTCAAAATGCAATAGGACTGGCAATATGAATCCTGCAGTTTGAATCCAGCTATTTGACAGGAGCCAGGGTAAGCAGCACCAGTGCAAATGGAAACAACAAAGACAACAAAAACTCTACCGGGATTGTCATGAGAAGGCCTGTACAGCACAACGTTTTTTTGAATGAAAATGTTCTGGAAGTGTTCTGCATGCAGTCTTTATAAGTGAAGTGGCAAGTGGAAAAAACAGACTTGAAGAGTGAACAGTGAAAGGCTGCACTTGCTGTAACTGAGTTCTAAGTTTAGCTTGCAAATTTTCTTTGATTATATAAGCTTTTGTCTATATGGGGTAGCTGGGTGGCCTAGTGGTTAAGGCATTGCCCCTGTGATCAGAAGGTCATGGGTTCAAATCCTAGGACTGCTAGTGTCATCACTGAGGTAACCTTGAACAAGGCACCATTCCCACACACTGCTCCCCGGGCACCACTCATTGGTGGCAGACCCCTGCTTCTCTTGGTGAATGGGTTAAATGCAGAGGAAAAGTTCACACTGTGTCCTGTGGTGTGTTCGCGCGTGACTATAAGGGGCCACTTCACTTTTTTGTTATTTAACTAAATGAATATCACATAAAAATAATATTTGATAACTACATATCTTAAATGTAGTGTTGAAGGCTCCTTCAGCCAAGGCACTTTAATGCAGGCAAGGCCAAAGGAAGGGGATTTTTTTTTTTTACTATTTTACATTGTTTCCTTCTATCAAACTGTATTTACTAGAAACATTTTGTGTATGTTCTTCTTTTTGCCTCAACTTGCCTCAATCTCCTGTTGAAGCTACGGCTAGCTAACAGTGTAAGCAACACAAAACATCACCCAGTATGTTACACTTGCCTTCACTTACCTTCAATACAAGATAAATCACTTTAAATTAATAACACACTGTAACATTAGGTATTTAGACAATAGCTATTAGACTACTCATTACGTTGAATAGGATTTTTGCCATCGCACAGGCCCATTTAAAGCAGTGTCAAACGGAACTCACCGAAAGGTCATCTGGAAGACTTGTCCCAGGTTGACCTGTTGTGTCTTGTTGTTGTAGCCATGCAGCATTTCGCTGAAAAGCGTGTCGTTGAAGCGCGGGTCCTGGCGTGGGCACTTGGGCCCTTCGCAGTTATCGGCCAGGAGGAGGCAGGAGCGGCCATCTGCTGCCAGCTTGTACTCCTGCACACACCTGAGTGCACACGAACAAGCACACGCACACATGCACACACACACATGCATGGAGAGAGGAGACAGATGCCAGAGTGAGTAGAGACATCCTGGCACACTGAGCACACACACTGTGGAACTACTGATCAGACGTAATTTCAAATATGTGGCTGCGAGCGGCGAAGTTGAGTTGCTGCGAAATGAAAATATATGGCCTCAGCTCGCTGGAACGCCACAGAATTCTGATGGGAGTAACACTTAGAGTGTGCATTCCCTACTCCTCAGGATGTAAAAGCCATGCTTGGGTTATATTTTCATTATAGAAGGGCATAAAAAGCCCAAACAGGCTTAGACAACAGCATGACTGTATGTGTGGCAATGTGTAGAACAAAAGTGGCCTTAGCTGTTTATGGTCTGGGGCATGAGAACAGCCATAGATATTAACCAGGATTTTAAAATTCATTTCAATCATATAAAACCAATTTTACTGTAAAAATTAGATTAAATTACAGTTATGAGCAAAACTTTGGGAAGCCTTGACCCAAAAATCAGTGAAAATAAATACTTTTCCACTTACTCCAGTGTAGTTGATCAGTCAAGACATGTTTGGAGTGTCAATTTTGTTTCTAGGGTAGGTGGAAAATTGTGTTAATTAGATTTTTTGCAGAACTGCCTCTTAAAGATTCATCCTTAGAAGTTCATTTCCCAGTGAGAAAACATGCGGCGTTTGTGGGAATTTTGTCTTTATTATAAATTAAACTGACTGGCCAGAGTAGTTAGACTCTACAGGAAAAGCCTTTATAACATGATTCAGTATATATATATATATATATATATATATATATATATACATGCTACTGTCATGAACCAGCCCTCATTTCTTTATATTTTGCTTTGAATCACCTTGTCGGCGCAAAAATACTATTTTATACCAGACAAACTGTCTTATCTTTGGCACATTGAGTAGATTCAAATGAAAAAAATGGGAATGAATGTTTTACTGTGACAGGCTGCAAAGTATCTAAAGATACATGGTGCCTAGATAAAGGTGTTCCAACCACTCAGCATTCAGCACCACCAGTATACTGATCACCGGCCTGGCTCTTTGGAAGCAAAATTTTAAGAAATGAGGGGTGACTCAAGACTTCTGCAGAGTATATATACTATTTTGCCTTAATATTTGTAAGTTACGTGTTTGTTATCTGACAGCATGTCTGCAGTTCCTTGTGTTTTTGCCCTCTCGCTCGCTCGTGTATGTGCGTGTGCTGATACATTCACCCTCTCACCCGCAGAACATTAGCACGTTGCTGGACGTTGGGTCGTCCGGCAGGGGCACCAGTTGCTGGAGGCAGAGCTGCTCACACCCGCCGTTAAAACCATCCGTACAGTCCGTGCCCAGAGAGTAGTCATAGCAACCTGAGCCATCCTTCATAGGCCGCAAGCCTTCAGGGCACTGTACAGGAAGCAGAGAGTGAGAGAGACATACGGAGAGAGAGAGAGAGAGAGAGAGAGGTCAAATTCTGCGAGCTTGTCCAAGCTGTCTGTTACTAGGTAACCATAAAAGGAGCAAAGGGTAAGAACTTTTGTTAGAGGGCGCACATTCCCGGCAGGTTACTATTATGATGCTGACAAAGGTCTCACCCCTCAGGGAGGAAGGAGGACTGATGGAGGCAAAAGCAGCTAAAACGTAAAACTATTCTGGAACCTTATACATCTCAAAAAAAATTTTACAACAGCAATAACAGTATATCAGCTATGGCTGGCCATTGTCCCTTGTACTTTGCACTTTCACTCACTGGCCACTTTATTAGAAACACCTACCTACCTTCACTGAATAGGCACTTTATTTGAAACACCTACTTTGTTCTTTCACTCACTGGCCACTTTATTAGATATGCCTACACTATAGGTCCACTGCAGACTGTGTTTCCCCTCTACCTCATTTATCAGTGGTCAGTTTCTGAACTGCTGTTGACCAGATCTTATTTGTATGCTGCACCATTTTGAACACAATCATCTCTTTTGAGAAATCCCTGGTAATTCCATCCAACAAAGTTATCCAGAAGAGCATGGTTTGATCTTTTGAAGTTCATCTGTGACTCTTCTGCTACATTCCCTTCAGTGGCTGCTTGTCCTATCTGATTGCAGTTGTCATATTCTGTACCCCAAACCCCCACTACAGCTCAGCTTGATCCACCATACCTCAAGACGCATGGAAGACTTCTCTGTAATAGAGTCATGCTTCAAATGCAAACTAAAGAAACATGCCTTCAGCATTTAAATGAACATCAATCTTCAATTTGCACAAAATACATGTAGTTTGTAGGGATGCATGATGATTTCAAAATCATATCTCTATAACCAGATAATTTCTTATAGGCATCAAACAATATTAATCAGAATCAGAATCGGAATACTTTATTGATCCTGGAGGAAACTGCTTATGATATGAATGCACAGACACACAGAGACATAAAGTCAAGAACAATCTAAAATATAGTAAAAGTCAAAATAAAACTCACTCACTCACTTATTTTCTGTAACCGCCTAATCCATACTAGGGTCGCGGGTACCTGGAGTCTATGCCGGGGTCAATGGTAGTGTGACAGGGACTCACCCTGGGTGGGGCGCCAGCCCACAGCAGGGTGTTCAAAATAAAACTCTCCAGAAGATGCTTAGTACTAAATACACTCTGCTATGTACAAAAACTGCTGAAGTCAGCAAGAGAAGTGGATAGAAATACTATAGATACAGAAATAAAATTACTGCTGAAGTAGTTTACTAGTAACACAAATAGTGGTTTGGAGTTTGTTCTCTATACTGACGACATGTCAACATTTGTTCCCAATGTTCTTCCCAATTTAGCCACATTCATATCCACCTACTAGGTAGGACTAATCATACAATGCCACCAACACTGGGAGGGTAAAGGTGTGCACATGCTTCCTTCAAGTCACGTGAAGCTCCATAACATCTTCTCAAACTGCTGTTAATGCAGTAGCATTGGACAGTTCAACAAGCTTGGAGGAGAACACTAACACCTAATTCTGTAAGGTCAACTAACAGACACCCATGCTAATAATTGGGGATGGGGAGGACCATCCTACCCACCCAAAGCCTGGACTCTTAGCCATGAAGATGTGAGGCATTACTCAGGATCGAAATGTGGTATCTACATATAAATGTTTTTGTATCGGCATCAGCTAAATGGCCATGCTATGGTGGTGGAACGCACAGCTGGGATTTTTACATGTCAAGACCACCTCTTGGTTGAGACTGGTGTTTTTCCCACGTGATTATGGGATGCGTCATGCTCAGCACAGACATGGTGCTGTAATTTGTTGTGTACTACAAATCATAAGAAGGGTAATTCAATGCCTGGCTGCCACAGGAGCACCGTAACCAAAGTTCATCATTTAATAAGCGATACGTACAGCAATTTCTCCAGGTGCTCTGGAGAGGAAGAAACGACTTCAAAGTGATTAGCAGTTGAGAGTTTTCAGATATGGTCAGAAAGGCCACCAGGACCAGGCAGATCAAAGACTTCAGCGTTAAAGTTCCTCAGGACACCACACCAGTGCGCAGGTGAGATGGTGATGACAGCAGTGAGACTTCGTATTTCCCATTAACACTTCGGAGAGCTCTTGAAGTGCTCATGCTGAGTTACCACTGTCTCCCCGATCCACCAAGACACATTGTGCTGTTGTCAATCAAAGTCCAAAATTCGCCACTTCTTCAAAAAACATATTCCAACTAAATGGTTCTATCAAAGAAAGTGCAGGCGTGCACGAGAAAGGCAAGCACCCTTTCATTTTCAAACAAAAGCTGCCATACACACACGCATGCACACATACACACACATTCACACAAACGCCTCTCACCTACTTTAATGCTGTTGAAAAACTATTTGCTCCCCCCTCTGAAAATCTATTTGCACCCTGTCAACTGGCCTGGTTCCAGTACATCCTAACCACAAGGGGGAGGTGTGGAGTTACAGCCGAATACTAAACATGAGATTATGGTTATAACAGCAGAGTACAATTAATTAAAGCTTTTAATCAATCACTTGATCTAATTTCCGAAATAAATCCTCTGAAACTGATGGAATACCAAAACGCGTACATCGCATATGGCTGCTTATTAATGCCATTTACATCTTTAACAGTAACATCTTTGAAATGTAATTGAATGAGCAATGAGTCGAAGCATCTAATCATGCTTATATAAAGCTCATCTAATAATTAAAAAATTATAATGCATTGTATTTATAGGCGCTTTTCAAGACACTCAAGGACACCTTATAATACACAATAAAATCATATATACAGTAGTATGCAACAATGTAGCAAGACACTGACAATCAAACATGACATGAAGTACAAAAAATATGGTAAAATAATATAATAGCATAAGCCATTAGTGCTAGAGTTTTAAGGTGGGATTTGAGGATTGGAAAAAAGTCAATATTACAGATGTCTTGTGAAAGAGAGTTCTAAAGGCAAGGGGGAACACGAAGGCTCTGAACCCCATGATAGAAAAACGGGCAGGGTATAGTGAGATTGATGGAAGAGGATGTTCTAAGAGTACAAGAAGGTGTACAGATGTGAAGTAGATACAGAGATACAGACATAGAGTGTCTTGAAATTAAAAAGCAGAATCTAGAAATCGATACAGTATTTAACCGGGAACCAGTGAAGCTGCTAGAGGTCAAAAGTAATATTTTCTATTGAAGGGTTCTGGCAATGATACGGACAGCTGTATTCTTAACCAGTTGAAATATATGGGGGAGTTTGTATGGAAGACCAGAGAGGATAGAGTTGTAGCAACAGGCAGAGAGAAACTGTCAAGTTTGGCCAAAGTAGCTTCAGTACCTATGAGAACCTCCATTTTATCACTGTTAAGTTTGAGAAAATCAGAAGACAAACAAGATTTAATTTCCAGTAGACAGTCAGAAAGGAAGGAGGATTTGGTAGAATTAAGTTTAGTAGACATGAGGAGCTGGGTGTCATCAGCATAATACGGAACTGAATACCAGATTTTCTAAATATATGGCCAAGAGGCAGATGTTAAATAATAAATATAAGGGGCCTAAAACAGAGCCCTGGGGAATACCACCAATATCTGGGCAATACTGTGATCTAATTGTTTTTTGTTGTAGAAACTGAGCGTAATGTGATTTAAACCAGGTAAGAGAGGTCCCAATAATAACAATGGATGCTCATCTCTCTAGGGGAACATAGTGAGAGTGTCAAAAGCTGAACTCAAATCAAGTAACACAAGAATACACAGCCCAGAATCAGCTGCCATTAGCAGGTCATTGATAAATTTGACCAAGGCTGTCTCTGTACCGTGAAATGGATGAAAGTCAGGCTGAAATTGTTCAAACAGATGATTGTCAGTAAGGTGGGACTGAACCTGAGTCAAACAGTTTTTTGAAAAGTATTTTTGAAAGCAAAGATAAATCTGAAACAGGATGATAATTATTCAGGTTGTTGGGGTCTGCAGCAGTTTTTTTTTCAGAATTAGATTCATTGCAGCTGTTTTGAAACAGCCAGAAATAATGAAGGAATGTGTGATGTCAGTTATTACACAGGAGAGAAAGGGTAGACAAGCTTTTGCCAAACGACTAGGAAGGGAATCTAACCAACAGGTAGAGGATTTATATTTTTGAATAAAACCAGAGATTACAGCCACATTTGGGTGTTTAAAATTAGAAAGAGAAGAAAGAGGGGGATCATGAAAAGCTGGATAAGATGAGCCGTGCGCTATATTTCCAGAAGCTGTCAATTGTTGGCGGATATTTTTAATTTTAGCATTAAAAAAGGTAATGAAGGTGTTACATTGAAAAGTACAATACATATGAGGTAGAAGAATATCAGGAGGCTGGAGGATCTTATTTACAGTAGAAAACAATACTCTTGTGTTCCCTCTGTCAGACTTAATTAAGTTTACATAGTAAACAGTTTTGGCTGCAGAGAATGCATCCTTATAATAGTGTATTTGTTCATCATACATGTTTTTGTGAAGAACAAGACCAGTTTTTGCATAGAGGCATTATAGACATTAGCCTTAGGTTTTAAGTTGGCTCAGTATATGATCGTATGTGGAAGCAGAGTGGGTAAAAGAGACAGTCCAGATTTTTAGAGGAGCAACATCTAGAAGACTCTGTAGCCCATCACTGTAGTAGGAGACCAGTTTATCTCTCTCTCTGTTGGGAAGGTTGTCAGTTCCATTAAAGAAAGCAGATAAATCAATATTCTTAATGTTATTAAACAGGCTGTTTTTTTGTTACTGTGCCTTCAAGATGGATACAGTAATATGCAAAAGTTTGAACACCCCTGGTCATATTTTGCTGAAAGTGTAAATGAGTGGCCTGTAATAAATGACCTGTGCGATTTTCCATTATATATATATAATTTTCAATATGAATGTATAAAAATTGCACTACAAATTCAGTAGAAAATGTCATATTTAGGTGCGTTCTCTGTAGACAATGTGCACTTATTTTCTCTAATCGACAAACCACATCATTTGACCAGGGCCGCTCAATCTTTTGCAAACAGCTGTGTGTGTGTTTGTCAATGCTTGTTTGCTCCATTCAAAAAGTAGCCCTGGCTGAAACCCTCCTTCAGCATGAATGTGACATCACAAATTCAAGGCAACTAACTAATTCAAAGCAAGCTGTTTTTGCAGCCTCCAAAATTGCCAGTATGTACTGGGGAATGAACAGAAAATGTAACCTACTTTTTACCAGCAAATTTACTCTCTACTTCCAACAAATTTATGTTTTTCTCCTTGATATTCACCTTTTAAAGGCAATTTAAGGTGAATAAATTATCAGAATTGAGAAATAATGCTCAGAGAGCACCTCAAAAGATAACTTTAGGGGGTCTCTAGAAAACTTTCGATACTGTGAGAAATTGAAAATGGTTGAGATTAGTGTTTGTTTGAGTTCAAAGATGTCAACTCATTTAGACTCCCCCCATTACATTTCATCCATCCCTAATCATCCCACCATAGACAAAAAGTTTGACTTCGTTTCACTAAACTGTGAGCACTGTATGTGTTTTTTGTCCTGAGCTCGGAGGTCTCCCACTAGTATTATTCCTCCCAGTTCCCTTCCAAACATCTCACTGTTAATATGAGCCCTGATAGAAAATAAAAGATATCTTAACCAAACGACTGGAAAGCACTCAGTGGGCTGTAGCTACAACGACATTCATCACCCGATTCCTTCCAGGAGGGTCATGAGAATGAGTTAGGAGCTATGACGTTTATGGAGTATTTAAATATGATCGTGTATCTGTGCTCAGGTGATGATACTCCAGCCATCTGCATCCAGCATCAGCACCTGAATATGAATAACTGGGGAAGAAACGCAACAATTTTCGGACGAAAGCACACACACACACACACACACACACACACACACACACACACACATGCATGCAGATAAAAAAAGACATCACAGATCACATACATGCCTGATTTGTCGGCTTTATCTCGCAGCTGTTATTCTGCTATTGATCTGCAGGCAGTCACTGCGCGGCATGAACCAAGGGGAAGTGGGGGGGAGTGGGGGGGAGTGGCTGGGGGCGTTGGGGAGGTTGGGTGTTGGAGGAAAACAAAAATCTAGAGCACTACATGAAGTCAGTCTGGAAAATTGCCAAATTGAAAACACAGCAGATGAAATGAGATTTGATCTTCTGATACACTATGAAAGCAGGATTATGTTACGTAACCTGTTCAACCTCCCTAAAATCTGAGACAACAACAAATATAATAAACTTCAGCTTTAGATCTTTAAAGCCACCGGCAGGATTCTGTTGCCAAGTGTTTGTGCTCGTCCTTCTGGCGCATTAGGAACAGGAGGACCAGCATTATGGTTTGCTATTTGTTATGATAATATATGATAATGTATGATGAAAGCCAGGGTATATATAAAACAAATATTCATATATTTGCTATCCTGGCACTGGTGAAAGCCTCTTAAATGTTGTCGGCAACATTGAATATTTGTCATTATGAGATTACTCTGAGAATATTATGAGAGGTATAGTCAGATAAAAACGGGGTAAATCTGAATCTCTCAAGGTACCAACAATACAAATGTGCCCTTAAAGGTTCAACCGAGGCCTTAATGTTTGAGTTTTAAATTCACTTTTACAGGATAAATCCATTTTTGTATATCTTCATTTATACATTGTAAACAAAACATTGTAATAAAGAGCCTGGAGTCAGAACAACATCTATGGAACCAAAGATAAACCCCAGTGACCGTGTTTGTACCCAAAATATAGTCTTTTTATCCAATTTTATCTGTACCCTTTAATTGGCTCCAAATGCCAAAAATGAGTAAAAAAGTCCAATAAAAGGTTGAATAATCTGCTATTTTTTTTTACTAAAGTGCAGTACTGATAAACCTACATGAGCCTTACATAAGCAGTTATAAAGGCTTATTCCAGCATGCATCAGTTGTCATAACACTTGCTGAGGTGAAATTAAGTCAAATTTGAATAAAGTAACAATTACAACAACTGACTCTTATTGGAATAAGCCTTTATGAGCGCTTATGCAGGCTTAAGTCAGTCATCATGAAAGGCTTGTGTTGATGTGTAGCTTTATGAATTCTGGCCTTCCAATATATTTTACCAAGCCCTGGGAAAAAAGATTAGACATTATCCAGATATTCTTTGCAGTACATTATTACGCTATTGCTGTTGTAGCTGCTGTTGTTGCCAGTGTAGATGCTGTTGTTGTTCTGGAACTTTATCTCATGCTTTCGCTCAGAGCAATTTTTAAAAATCAATTTCAAAACCCATCCTACTGAAGTTAGGGGGGTGGGAGGGGTTAAGTACCTCGCCTTGATGGGCTGTTATTGAAGAACACACTCAAGGTCAACACTAGCGAGGGGCCACCGAACACAGTAAACCTCGAGACTTTAGACTAAAACGTGCATTGCAGAGATAGAGTGAGAAGGGCAATTCTTCATAGAAATGCAGGAGGTTTTTCTTTAAAGCCCATACTTGATGAAAACGGCTTTCGGGCCTCTCTGTGATTAATACAGTTTACATAATGTGTAACAAATGTTTATTTGTTAATTACACAGATGATAAAAAAAAGCATGTTTAAATTGTCTATACTTTATTTTTGAATTTTCTCCATACTTCAGTCCATGTAATTAGTAAAGGTAAACAGCACTGCTATATTAATGGACATAATCTGTCATGAGAAGTCATGAAAGCATAAGACATCTGTCAAGACACGTTTATGACATGTTCATGTCAATGTCAGTTCAATGAAGTGTCATCAAAAGCATTGGTGATAGAATGGGGGATAATAATAATAATAATATTAATAATAACAACTTAGATTTATATAATGCCTTTCAAGGTCGCTTTACATAAAGTAGTAAGTCAAAGACCAAAGGCCTTAAAGACTAGGTGACACTTCAAGAGGTTTTTTCCAAAAGACGCTGTACATGATGCTGACCCTAAAGTCACCATGCATCACCTAGGGGGGTATAAATCCCCAGCACTGGACTGTGGAGCACTGGGACTGCATACTCTGGAGTGATGAATCTCCATCCAACACCTTTGGGACAACTTGGAATGGCGTTTGTGATCCAGAGCTCATCCAACATCAGTATCAGACTTCCCTATTTTTCTAAGATTATGAATGCAATGAAATCCTCATAGCAATGTTCCAAAATCCAGTGTAAGACCTTCCCAGAAGAGCAGATGTGTTCTACTCTGATATGTGGCATGACTACACTGTAATTGTGCATTAAATATTCATGAGTGTGAGCGGAATAAAGTTTCTATTTTAAAATCTCTGGAATGCATTAATAAGTACACCGCCTTTGATCACTGACACTTTCAAATGAAATGTGTTTATTGCTCACTGGTTATAAAACCTTTACTGTAAACAAACAATGACATTTCCTTGACTTTTTCCCCTGCTGTACAGCAAACTGCGTTCTAAAAAATGCTTCTAAATGCAGCATGTTTATCAGGGCTAGGGTCAATTCGATTATTTCAGGATCAGCCGAGGAGATAAATGCAGGTCACGGGGTGAATTCGATTAGAGAAATGACTGTAAAACGTGTTGCCGAATGTTAGTTATAAGGTGAATTTGAGCTCACCGGCTAAATTAGCTAAATTAGCCAAATTGAGAGTGGCCTGAAGTGCAGCAGAGGCCGACCCTCATCTTCATGTGTGCTAGTGCTTAGCCGTAAATTGGCGCTAATGTTTATGGATAAGCCATTGCGTAGTAGCCACAAACACCTCGTGTGGTTTATGGCCGATTCTCGCATTTGACGGGGCCGACTCCAAAGTTCCATTGTCCTCGGTTGATGCTTCCTCCGTGCATGTCGCACGCACGTGCAACAAACACCCATGTGTAAACACACTCCTCGAGGAACGTGGCCTGCTATTCTGATGAGGGCTCAAGGAGACACGGGGGAGGAGGAAGCATCATTTACTCCGAGTGGGAAACACAAAGTGCCACTATATTAGGCTGTTAGCCCTCAGTATCGATCAAATGTCCACAGTCGGCAGTCGTCACGTCGATAGCGAGATTCACAAAACAAATAAAAAATGCCAAAACAATTACGTCTAGCTCCTGAAAGGGCCGACAGCCCACGCCCACTGGCTGGCCCGGAATGAAAAAAAAAGAATACAGTGAATGAGAAGAAAGAAGGAGGGAGGAAGTGCGGAGAGGCCTCCAGGGCTCAATCTGCCTCCATGCTCTCTGACTCATTAGTCACACTAATCACCTCCAGCATTTTAATCAGACGTCGCACAATTAACAGGCAGATTCCATCCTAATGAATCCCACGTCCCCCCAAATAAAGCATTAGAAGTGGTTTCAGGTTTCACTTGAGGTTCTCGGGGCAAGGTGATAGTCCACGTGGCCGGAATGGCTTAATGACCGCGAGGTCCAGAAATGTAATCTGGATTCAAAAGCCTAATTTAGAAACAGAAATTAGAAACTGAAAGAAAATGGATAGATTTTTGGGAAAGGATAAATGCCTGGTCCTGATGATTGAGATTTCATCCCTGTAAAGGATGCAGTAGAAGGTTTTTGAAGGTTCTTTGATGTTCTGGCTGCAAGATGATGGTAAGAATGGCTTATTGACCTTGAGAACTGGTAATGGAACCTGAGAAGAGATATATTTAGAAGTAAAACTGGACAAAATGGATTTTTGAAATAATTATTGCAGAAAACATTGTGCTTGTAGTAGAAAATCATTATGAATCAGGTCACAGAACCATAACTGCAGTTATTCTTATGTTTAAAGATGATAAAACGGTGAAAATTACACTAACTTTACTGTCCAATTCTATGGCTATTTACTGTGAGACTGTCTCCCATAATTCCATTTTGTGTTTCTCCAGACCAGAGTGGTTTGCCAAAGCCCTTTGCTTTGAGGAACAGTATGTATCTCTGTGGTCTGAGGGTGTCCTAAAAAGTACACAGTATCATGGTCCAGGCCAAGATTGGCCAGAACAATAAACATGTAAACACCTAGATTGCTCCTCTGGATAACAAACTTTTTTGGTAGTAACTAAACTTTTTGAAGAGATCAGAGATGAAGAGACGTACCTTGTGTCCAACATTCTGTCTGAAATAGACAATTAGATTATTAGGGCATAAATAACTCTAAGGAGAACTTTTCCGTGGATAAACTGATGGGTGTGCTCTTGTGCATTAGTATAAGCTCAGACCATGCTAGTGTGAATGGGGGGTCCTGGAGGGCCGATGCCCAGCACATTTTGTTGTGGAGAAAATTGGAGCGAAAATCTAA
This sequence comes from Brycinus macrolepidotus, assembly GCA_037974445.1. Taxonomy (NCBI): domain Eukaryota; kingdom Metazoa; phylum Chordata; class Actinopteri; order Characiformes; family Alestidae; genus Brycinus; species Brycinus macrolepidotus. Next base: position 4,351 of record JBBPCZ010158329.1, on the reverse strand, counting down.
GTCTGGATCTTTTTCCAAGTTCAAAATCAAACGCAGTCAGAAAGTTGAGGCAACGCTGTTTTTTAAGGTAGCTTCATGGTCCTTGGGAGCAGTGATCAGATGCTCTCCCCAGCAGACTTTACACACAGGTTAAATAGACCTTTAGAATACAATACGCTTATTCACTGGCTCTCAGCCAATATTAGTAACAACTGAACATTCAAATCTCCACCCTGTTTTTCAATAGACACAAGGTCAAGTGTCACTTAATTAAATCGGTCACGCACTTAATTTTCTATACCATGCTTTGTACATGTGAACATCGCAAGGATGTCAGATGCCTGACATCCTGAGCATGAAAAGACTTCACATGTGTTAAGGTCCCTGTGTTTGCGTGGACACTGGCCCCTGAATGGCATAGTATTCATGGTCATATTGACTGAATACAATTCTCTTGTTCTTCTGATACACTCATAATTTATCTTTGGCAGGCGGCCCCTTAGTGGCTAGAATTTCCCCTCTTAAGTAGATTAGATGTTTATTAACTTACAAATGTTTTTTTGTTTTAAATTTGGGGCCCTCTAAAAGAGTACTCTTTGTGAATTGTCTAGGCTTTTCTGGCCCCTTTCACTATATGTGGGCAGCATATAAGGGCCCATTGTAACCTCTATCACTAACTAAATCTTTCATGAATTTATAATGGGAGTGAAGATCGACCATATTAAGTAATCTTTTTTATCATTCTTTTATCAATTAAATTCTTCATCAAGTTCTGGGTAATGCGATCCACAGAGAAGAGGCATATTTACATTTACGTTTATGTTTAGAAATGCAAATTGTAAACTGGAAAAATAAAAGATTTTGGGGGGAAAAACACTACCACTCAGTGTGTTTGGGGAATGATCGAAATTTCTATTCTGACAGATTCAAATGTTGTAGACAAATGTTGGAGCTATCACAGATTTTTCCGGAGCTCTTGAAGGAAGAATCAGAACTGGGCTCAAAGCTTTTTTTTGGAGGTAAGTTGGCAGTCAGAATGGTTGGAATGGTAGTGTAATCCAGCATAAGATCATTTATTCAGAAACAGAAATGGAAAGTTGAGCAAAGTGGATAGAATTTGGGAATAATATTCGTCCTAGTGGGGGTGACCGGATGGTAAGAGAAGTCAAGCAGCAACCAGAACGTAACAGTTCAAATCCCAGGTCTGACTGGGTCCCCCTGGTCATGCCCTTGGGTGACGCACTCAGCTTTCCCTGGCCTTCCACTGTAACACAGTGCTGCTCCCAGACCAGGCATGGTCAGGCAACAAAATAACCACATCCCCTCCCCTTTGAGGTTTTGCTTGTCGTAGGGAGAAGAGATGGAAGATAATCATGAAAATAAAAGGACTTGGTAATGAAATTTGTCAAGAAGAACGTTATTCAGAAACTGTACAGAATTTGGAAAACTGTTTTGAATTTTTGCAGATATTATCCTAATTGATTCCACATCCCCCCTGAATAAAGCATTAGGACTGGATTTTGTTTTTGTCCAGTGTTTGAAAAAGGTCTTCAGGGCAAGGTGATGGCCAGAATGGCTAATTGGCTCAGAATAAGTCTCAGTAATATAATCTGGCCAGATCCTGATTTAGAAATTCAAATTGGAAACTGAACAAAATGGACAGAATCTGAGAAAGAATGAATGATTCACAGTGTGTACGACCTTGGCAAATGTCTGATCCGCCCATCCTGATGAAGCGACGATCACAAAATAATGTGCCGATTCACATTATACTCAAATAAACGTGTTGAGAATTTTCAACAGACCCCTAAATAAAGTGTTAGAACCAGATTCTGGGGTTTCATTTGAGGCTCTTAGGGTTACGTGATGGTCAGAATGGCTTAATGACCTCAGAGTCTTCTTACGTAATCTGGCAAGAGGAGCCAGATTTAGACACGGAAATGGAAAAAGAGCAAAAAGGGACAGAATTTGGAAAGGATGACCATGTGTTTACACACACATGGAGTACGTAGAGTGTCTTTGACCTTGGCATGTGATTGAGATTTTTTTTCCTCTGGCAGTGCGACTGTTGTCCTGTTCAGCAGAGCCATGCTGACTTGCATCATATTCAAATAAATGGGAGAGTGTTCAAGAATATTCAACGAACCTGTGACTGAAGTCCAGTGCATTTTTATTGCCGTGAATTTGGTCTCTCCAATATGAAATATTCATGCCCACCGGTCCATTAATTTCCATTTATTCAAAAGCGACATTGTTGCAGGGCTTTGCAGGAAGAGTACAATCAATTTCTAACAACTAATTCAAAGCACTGCTTCCAAATGAACAAAGGCGTGAAACTTTTTGATCATGCCTCTTTCAGCTTCTTTTTCTTAACTTTCTTTGCTTATAAAGAGTCTAAGGGCCCATTTAAAGCACAAATCTGATTTTGTTGCTTGGTTGTTCATGTGATCTTTTTAAATTTGTCGTCTATATCTGACATATCTGAACACCATATGCTCCAGAACTGACCCACATGAAGAAAACAGCAACAATCCACCTCCTGCTGCTGCTGCTTTAAACTTGGAGGACAAACAGCAGACACTAAAATGTCCAAACTGGACAAAGTTTGCACAAAAGATTAAAAACCTGTTAGTTTGATGTATCTTAATAGACAGTGCTGTTTACACCTCATATGCTTGTCTCCCTTGTCCTCTCAACTCAGATTCTCCCTTGACTAACTCTGAACTAGGATTTGGATTCACCCTGAACTGACTCTCAATTGGAATTTCCACTTGACTGCCTATCGACTATCAACTTGGACTCACCCTTGACTCTCAGCTCAACTCAGACATGCCCTTGACTGATTCTCAGCTCAACTCGGATTCACCTTAAACCGACCCTCAACTCAACTTGAACTAGCCTTTGACCTTCTTTCAAGTCAACTCAGACTATTCCTTGACTCAAACATGCCCTTAACTGACTCTCAACTCAACTAGAACTCACTCTTAACTGACTCACTACCTGATTTGAATTAGCCCATAACTGACTCCCAACTCAACAAACTCTAAACTTAACCTTTAGTTTTAAAGTTCCCCCATGTAACCTTCAGGTTCCACACTAAATTAAATTAAATACTTTATTTAATCACTTTTTTGATTAAATACTTTTTGATAGTACCATACGTCAGAGTTAAGAACCATTTTGAAACCTTCAGTTTCAAAAGCCAGTTTCCTGGACAGGGGTTCAAACAGAGTCATTGACTATCTTTTCCTTTCAAGGGAAATTCTCCACTAAAATCTTATCTAATCCAGGACTAGGCTTAATCCCTGTCTGAGAAACCGACCCTAAGAGTTATTTCATCTTGCTTGGTCTTTCACCTGCATTACACTCTCCTTTATTATACTTTTCTTTATACTTTGGACTACTGCTTGGCCAATCCGATGCTCCCCTCCCGGCACTTTAAAAAGCAATTAATGCTGAAGGATGAGGGTGAAAATAAATAAACAAATAAATAAATAACACCAAAATATTCCACAGAGAATAATGACTCAAAAAGCTACCTTGTTATTTTCCCTCCAATGCCTTTTGCTTCTCCCATAAGATAGGAGATAATATTTGTAATCTACGTCCAATAATGCCGCAGCCGCATTCATTAAACTATTAGAGGGGAGGAAATTGAAACTCCAATCTTTTGCAAGATATCTAACATTGCGCAGTGCGGTGCAGTGCCATGCTGCACTGTGCCAGTTGGGAATTTCGCATTGTGTTTATAATATTTCTTTTCTCTTGGATCAATGAGCACCGAGGCTCACATTAAAGCAGCGCTCAATATTAACCCGATATTAGCCTTCTGCTACATCTGCTAAAAGGAGCCTTCTTATGCTTGCTCCTCTGAAGAGTGGCTTTGCAGCAAACGTAGTCGTTCTTATTCCACTCCTACTCAACATATGGATTCTGATAACCTACAGAAGCAATTAGCAAACACCATTACAGAGCAATCAATTAACATTTCTTATTTAAGAATCATAATGAAACATCTAAACAGGTCTATTTACCAAGAAAAAAAAAAAAAAACACTGCAGCTTTTGGTGTTTAGGATGGCCTTGGACTAAGCCTGTTGTTCCCAAACCCAGTCCTGGGGAACTATTCCCTTTCCCCAAACATCAGAATCAGAATCAGAAAACTTTACTGATCCCAGAGGAAACTGCTTATGCTACAACTGCACAGATACACAGAGAAATAAAGGCAAGAACAATATAAAATTTAGTCAAAATAAAGTCAATGTAGTCAAAATAAAAGTCAAAATAAGTCATATATTGTTAAAAAAAAAAAAAAAATAGAAAACTGTTCTTTCTTATGTCTCTGACATTTTATTTATTTATTTATTTTTGCA
>JBBPCZ010158312.1:0-17871 GCA_037974445.1 Brycinus macrolepidotus | reverse complement strand
TTTGTTTGTATTTATTCTAATGTTAACTTTGCTGGCAGAAAGACACTTTATCACACGCTGAGAAAAATGGCTTTAAAATATTTGCATAGTGCCTAAGGCTTTTGCACAGTACTTTATAGCATGATCCTTAAGGTCCAATCTAGTACAAAAAATTACTTTTCTAGGGGAAATTTGTAACCTTTTTAATTTGGATCTTTTTTTGTAGCCGAAAAACACTTAAACCAAAGAATTGCATTGATGGTGATTATCCACTATGCTGTCCAACCAACTGCCCTTCATTATCAGATCTGATCCAACTGTAGCTTTAAAATAAAGCTTTAAAAGTATCTGCACTTCCATTGCACTTTTAATCTTCTTTTACTGATTTTCTATGTATTCTTTTATTTCTTTATTTTTTTACTTCCTACTGTTTTTATTCTTAATATTTTTATTATATTCCCGTAAAGTACATTGAATAACCTTTGTGTATGATAATGGGCTATAGAAATAAACCTGACTTGACTTGACTTGACTAACAGCGTGGGAAATGGTTTATAGCCATCAGTTAAACAGCTGCTATACAAAATCCCTGTAAATGCAGTTTAATGCTGTTTAAACCTACATATATGACTTGATTGGTGTCTGAATTTTACTTCTTTAGTTCTGCACTGGCGGTAAAAGGATAATGCAGCTCAAAACTAATGGAAACTTACACTTTGCCAGAAGTCACCCAAATCATTTCTGTAAAAACATCTGCAGAAATTCTCTCAAACCGCATCCATACTATTCATTACAGTTTTAAAATCCTGACTTGTTCTTGTGGTTTAGCACTACAAGAAGAAATGAAGGTAAATTAGATCAGATCAAAATCAGAATCAGAAAACTTTATTGATCCTGGAGAAAATTGCTTATGCTACAACTGCACTGACACACAGAGACACAAAGACAAGAATAATATAAAATATAATATAAAGTCAAAATAAAACTCTCCAAAAATACTCCGAAAATATTCCGTACTAAATACAATATGCTTTATACACAAAATGCTGTGGTCGGTAAGACAGGTGGATAAAAATACTGTAGAATTCACTCATTTGCTTTCATAATAGCCAGCTAATTTTGAATTTTTAAACTGAAGACATGCCTGCGAGACCTGGGAGGTGGAATTTTTGCTGAAATGCCTTCAGCTACGTGGCGTCCTAAACCACGCCCATAAGTCTGTTCCACCTCATTGAAGAGACAATGATTTGGGTGACTATTGGCTCCTAATGCGACATTATCCTCGTAGCTCCAGTGCTAAACTGAAGAAGAAACATTTGAAGATCAAACAAATCTTGACTGATCAGCCAAATGTGGGATAAAATGGAAAATTACATTTCTTTGGCCAGTCTATTTCTTTAAGACTTTAAGTGAACTATATTTTTTTCTGCTAGTCATCCCTCTGCCTTTTTATCCTTATTATCTGACTTTGGTTTTGTTTTTGCTTTTTACTTTGATGGCTTTAACTTTTACTTTCTCTTTTTTCGGGGTCGCTTCTGCTCTTCTGTCTCTCTTTTTCTCCATCGCTCACGCAGGTCTTTGAAGTGGAAATCCTGTCATCAGGTTTCTTGGCTAATGAAGCTGCAACCTTGCTTTAATTAACCGCGTCTTTGACTGGTCATCCAAAGCAGACTTTCTGTATGGGTGTGTATGAGTGTGCATTTATTATATGTGTGTGTGTATGTGTGTGTGTGTGTGTGTGTGTGTGTGTGTGTGTGTGTGGGTGGGCACATGGTGGTACCAAAAGGAAAAAGTGATGCAGTCTAGAACTCATCCAGAGAGGAAGTTGTTTGTGTGCTTTGTTCTGTTGGGCCTGACGTGTGTTTACTGTTTATTTTTGCCACCAATTACTTTATTGGTTGGTTGTTTGAGTCAATAATGGCCTTCCAGAGACAAAAAGAAAGACTAAATGACTAATAGAAAAGAAGAAAAATGGTTTATTTTCTCCAGGTCCCCAAATAAAGAGAAGGACAAAAAAGAGAAACAGAGGAAAAGAGGCAAAAGGAGGGAGGAACACCAAGAGGAAGAGATAAAGACAAGGAAAGAAAAAGAGAAACAGAGAGAGGGAGACAAAGAAAGAGATGTGAAGAGAAAGAGATAAGAGAAACACAAGGGAAAGAGGGAAGAGAAGTAAAGACAAAAAAGAGAAAGAGCAAAGAGAGACAAAGGAGACGACAGAGTGTGAGAGTAAGGCAATAAAAAGAGACAAACAGGGAGAGGAGGAAAGAGAAAGAAAGAAGAAGCGATAGATAGCAATGATAAAGAGAAACAATGAGGGAAATGAAGAGAATAGCATAGAAACACAGAGAAAGAGGAGAGTGAAGGAGAGAGAAAGAAAGAAGAGAGACAGAGAACAGAGGATTAGGGAGAGAAATAAAAGACAAATAAGAGAAAGTGAATGAGAAAGTTAGAGCAGAAAAGCAAAAGAGAGAGAGGAAGAGAGAAAGAGAGAGGTGGGGACATCCTCAGGGAGGATAGTCCTGCCCAGTAGCTCAGAGGTCGTGCTCACTGTTTTTTAACTGAGACTGACCTGCAGAACCAATCATACGTTAACCATGGTTACGGCTTTGGCCTCCACTAATCTGTTCAAGTGTAATTACATAGTCAATTACTAATTAATTATTAGGAAAACAAATATAATAATAATTGCTGGAGTGTCCAGGGCAGTTGAATTACCAAGTGTTCGTGAAAACCACTTACATGGTCAGACATTTTCAGGCACAGTGAATTTGGTGAATGATGTTTCTTAAATTCTCTTTTATATCCAGACACCCCCTCACTCACATGTGATGGATTAAATCTAAGAAATTATGTATACATTTCAATTACACTGTGTGTAAGTAAATGTTAGTGTGTATGGTGGTGTGTGGTGTTAAAAACGCTGGTGAGGTGAGAGTGTGGCACAATAAGTTTATTCCCTCGTGTAAAAATTTGTTTCCTAGAGTGGATTTTGAGCGGCCCGTACTGAAGACGTTTTGTACTGTTTGTAGGTCTTACATTAACAAAACACGTAAAACCACAGAGCTGCAGACTTCTGGTTGTTATGAAAAGACCCTCTGTCAAATATAATGCTAATACTAATACCACTACTAACACATAATAATAATAATAATAATTTAAAAAATGGCAGTTGTAATTATGATCATTGTAATACCTTTATTATGAATTATTAGATATAATAGTTGTTTCTTTCTAAAATGTGTATGTGTCCTTATTTATATTTAATTATATTTGTTTTCTAATGGTTACTGCTTCCATTTTAATCAATGTTTTAGCCTAAAATCAATGTTTTAGTTGCTTTACAGGCACATCTCACATCCGTCAAAACAAAAAAGGCCGCTTTCCTTTACTGAACACATTTTAATGAAAATTGACTCTTATTTTGGCTGAATTTAACATATTCAGGGGAAAAATAAAACATGGCCTTTGCAAAAGCTATGGCACACTTTAGAATTTCTGATGTATCGTTTACCCAATTATGCTAAACTTGAAATAAACTTGCACTAAAAGTTTAACAACTTGCATGAAAAATACCACATTTAAGTTAACAAACTTTACCATTGAGATGATTCATCAAACCTGAGTGTTGAAATGATTCATCAGACTTGAGCATTGAGATGATTCATCCGATTTGAACACTGAGATGATTCATCAGATTTGATTTGAGCACTGCGATGATTCATTAAATTTGAGCGTTGAGACGATTCATCAAATTTTTGTGTTGAGATGATTCATCAAACTTGTGCATTGAAATGATTCATCAGACTTGAGCATTGAAATGATTCATCAGACTTGAGCATTGAAATGATTCATCAGACTTGAGCATTGAAATGATTCATCAGACTTGAGCATTGAAATGATTCATCAAACTTGAGCATTGAAATGATTCATCAGACTTGAGCATTGATATTATTCATCAAACTACAAATGAGACATAATCCGTAAACAATTACATACAATAGCACCTTTGCATGGAAGTGACCTTCCTAGTTGTCAGTGTACATCGAGTACATACTGAGTGGGCTGAGATCACATGGCCCAAACAAATATGTTCCCATTGACAGTCCTGTGAGTGGTTTAATGAATCACAGGAGGTCCTATTGAGTGTGCAGGTATCACTCGATGTGCAAATTCACACTTAATAATTACCTGGTTTGCAGGTTCACTGATGAACCCCGCAGGCTTAAAAGCTTGAGTGGTGACAGGCTGTTGTTTTGGAGTGGGCAATTATTTTTAATGCTCTGAACGACTGACAGAATGGAGATAAACAAGCCAAGAAGTCTCAGTATAATTCCAAACAAATATGCTGTAACAGTGGAGCAGAGTAGATGGCGCGTATGGTTGTATATTCTCATGTAGGCTGCAATGAAAGTGAATGGCACGACAAGGAATTTAGTGAAGTGCAGCGAAACTGGCAGAATTAGTTACACTTACTGTACATGGTTACATAACGGTTTTTTTTTTGTGGCCTAAAAGTGAAAAATCCTAAACGCTGAACCTTGTAATGCAAGATGAGGGTGTGAATAAAACATAGTCACAATATTAAAAATAGCATCTCAATAAAAGCACCACAGCTAATCTAACATTGACTTGCAGTTCTCAGAAGCAGCAGCATTTAAACAAGTGGAAAAACTCTTGGAGAACAAGTGGAAAGTTGTTTCTAACTTTTCAATCCACCGAGTTTGAAGATATACTATATTATACGAATTGAATTTGATAAAAAAGATTACTGAAGTGTGTACAGTCAGTCTGACTTTGTGGAAAATGGCTAAATAGGAAAAAATCCATTTTTGACCTTAAAATAAATGGGAAAAGTCAGAAACGCAGACTCTAACCCGATGAAACAGAATGGTAGAGGAATCCATCCATCCGTTATCTGAACCACTTATCATCAAACAGGGTTGTGGAGGTGCAGGAGCCTTTTCCAGCACTTATAGGGCAAAAGGTGAAGAAAAACCCTGAAAAGGTCACCAGTCCATCACAGATCAGGCAAACAGACACAGTCACTCACTTGACATGCACGTCTTTGGACTGTGGGTGGAAACCAGAGCAGGGAAAACCACAATGTGTCACGGAGGTAAGACGAGAATGCACCTGAACCACAGTTAGACCAGTGTAGCGGATACACACGAGAGAGTCGATGAACCACGCACTTTGATATAAGAACGCTCCACAAGAGAGTAAAGATTCCCACCAGGAACCAACGTTCTTACACACACACAGAAAGTATATAAAGAGAGAGAGAGAGACCGGAGTACTCACGGTACCAGACGATTCGGGCTGGAGTCGGACTGGCATTGGGACTCAATGTCTGAGTGCTGTGTGTTACCTACTTCCTTGTTTATTTACCCCGTGATGACATCACTTCTGGGACCTCGTGCGCATCACGTGACTGGTGCGTGTGACACAATGAGATGCAAACTCCACAAATGGAGCTTCTCCACTGGCACAATGAACTGTGCTGTACTACAAACAAATGTTTTTTCCATTACAAATAAAGCAACCCATACCCGAGCTGAACCCAAGCTGCCCGGCGGCAGGGCTAAAAGTGGGCCGCAGCCGAGCTGACTGTCACCACAACATGGAAAGAGGCCACTGTTTTTTTTAATGTCCGTAAAAAAAACAACAACAATGGAGATACAAACTAACATCTGGGAAGTACGAGCACTACTGTCTGTTTGGGCTGTAGATAAATTTCAGTGGGAGTTTTCAATGATGATAACAAATGTATCTTTAATGCTGTGAGAAACACAAAAGTTTACCAGGACATCACTAGCAAGTTAGCTGGGTTAGGTTTTCATCACATGGCTAAAGAATGCTGAGAAAAAATTATAAAAACTGAAACTACAAGACTATAAAGACCATAAAAAGTAAAACACCACAAAAACAAAAGCAGCTCTGACAGAAAAACCTTCTGCTGGTTCGACTCCATGGACGTGGTTTTGGGAAATCTGTTACACTGGAAGATCAAAATGTGATACAACTTCAGTACCATTGCAGTACAGTTTAGGTGCAGCACGGTTCCTGTAGACCTGTGGAAAAGTGCCTATAGAAAGAACCCTTGAGTTCCACACTATGCCACTATGCTGCCCATTTTAGTGGAACACATATTGAATGCTGCAGTCAGTGCCCTGCCCGTGTTAGGAACTCCTGGTCTAAGCTGTTTTTTTCTAGTATGTACAAAGTGCAGCTAGATCCTCTGGAAGTTTGAGTTGTTTTGCAGGTGAAAGTGATGCTACATGCAGTAAATGCCACAAGTAAGCTAACCCACCTGTAAACAGAAAATAAGTGCACTGTTAAGCTACTCTGCCTGTAGTCTATGACTGCTAAAGTCACTTTATTACCACACTTTACCAATCTTGCTGGGTAACGTGGAGTTTTGGTGCCATAATGATGTCTAATGATGTAAGTTCAGTGCACAGCATGTTGTAACATTCACGCAATAATATGAACTTGAAATTCACAGGAAAGCTGCGACGTTCAGAGCAAATCAGAGTCAGAAAACTTTGTTGATCCCGGAGGAAACTGCTTGGTTTCACCTGTAGTTTGACCAAACTGAGCTGATATCTATGTTCCTTCTCATTGCATCACAAAAAAAAAAAAAATAAGGGCCATCTTTTTTTCAGAAGCCGTCACATTCATTGTTTGTAGTTTGGGGTCTAACAGTGTGGGAAATGGTTTATAGACATTGTGATAAACAGCTGCTGCACAAAATCACTGTAAATGCAGTTTAATGCTGTTTAAACCTACATATATGACTTGATTGGTGTCTGAAATGTACTTCTTTAGTTTTGCACTGGAGGTAAAAGGATAATGCAACTTAAAACTAAGGAATTCTTACTCTTTGCCAAAAGTCACCCAAATCATTTCTGTAAAAACATCTGCAGAAATTCTCTCAAACCGCATCCATACTATTCATTACAGTTTTAAAATCCTGACTTGTTCTTGTGGTTTAGCACTCAATATGATCACTACAAGAAGAAATGAACATAAAATAAATCAGATCAAAATCAGAAACATAAAATTTTATTGATCCTGGAGGAAATTGCTTTGATTACGACTGTACAGACACACTGAGACACAAAGACAAGTACAATATAAAATATCTTATAAAGTAAAATAAAAAAACTCCAGAAAATACTCATACTAAATACACTGTACTTTATACACAAAATGCTGTGGTCAGTAAGAGAGGTGGATATAAATACTAAAGATAGATAAATAAAATTACTGCTGAAGTTTACTAGTTAACACAAATTTTGAGTTGCACTCTATACCGAGTAGTGATATTGTACATGATAAGTAGTGATATTGCATGATATGTGTCCATGTGGCAGGATGTATGGGATTTGGAACATTTTGGCTTGTGTGCTGGCAGCAATTTACAAAATGTTCTCATTGTCATCTCAAAATGAATTTCATAAATAAACCCTAAACCACAAATAAAAACTTCAGTTTTGAGTCTGACTTTTTCAGTTGTAGTTTTCATTCCTGTTTTGAGGTCGCATTGTAGTTATGGTTGGGTTACTTCTTTGTTTTAGCCACCAGTTGTGGGAGCAAAATTCAATGTTCGGCCCACCCACAAATTTGCTGCGCTGCTCTGGCACTGCTAGTGGCTTATAGTTGTGCAAGAAATTTAACACTCAAATACACTGATGTAGTTAATATTTAATCAAATCTAGCATGGACCAGTGACTTGTTAAGCACTTAAAACAAAGAATAATTGAACCCGAAGCAATTTGATTGTATAAAAACTGTTAAAATTAGCCTGAAATATTAACGCTTTTGAAACCCAAACATCTTAATGTTGCTAAGGTGGAATGGACCGGTTACCGACTTATAAATGAACTCACCACAAGAGTAATGGAATACACTAGAGTAACAGAAGCTGATGCAATAAGTAGCAGCAAAACTGTAAGGCCTAAAAGACCCACATTTGCCAAGTTAACACATTTGAAATCCGGCGAGAAGTCTTCCTGTGAGAGACGGACGGACGGATGGATGGATGTGAGGCGCATGGAGAGTGAGAACAGCTGGACGCGAGGGACAGCAGAGGATAAAAAAGAGGCGATATTCTCTGTGGCTGAGAGACTGAAGCTGAGGACAGTGAAAAATGGTGCCATTCGTTGCCAGTAGCAGGAGAGAGAGTGATAGAGTGAGTGAGAGAGAGAGAGAGAGGGATGAGAGGAGGGAGGGAGAGAGATGCACTGAGTGGGAGAGAGGGAGAGATCAGCAGGAGGTCTTTCAAACACATCTGACTGAGAGAACATGGCACAGATATGCCTATCGCATAACGAGGAGGGAAAAAAGAGCAAAGGGATGAAACGAAAAAGGGATGGAGAGACTGGGAGGGAGATGAGCGCCGGGATGAAAGATGTACAGTGCGCGCACAGTCAGATTTATGCCTCTAATGCCATTCCGCAGACCGTGGATAGCCAAACCATGTACAGTATTCAGTTTCAGGATTTTTCTCAGCATCGTGTTGAACGTCGACAAGGGCTGATTTAATAACAAAAATGCTTATGTGTTGCTAACAATGAATGGAAATGAATATCTACCAGATATCATGGTTCAAATGACATAATGCTAGCCCAAGACCATTTCTCATGGTCCAAAACTGGCACCTAAGTGCAAGCACGGGGACCAGGAGGGAGTAAATGGAGTAAAAATCACCAGCAAACTGCTGTTTTGTACACACTGTTAGCGATAGCTGATGTAAGCGATAGCCAATTGTTAAAAAGGCTAATACACTGCACTTTCTTAACCAAACTGTATTTTACGTAATCTGAAACAGAAATGGGGCTCAAACATGCTCAAAAAAGCACCAACATATCTCTGGGGTTATTTTGCTAAGCTGCCTCAGTGCTAACTTACCAGGAATGTTAACTTTTGTTACCTTTCATTCAAAAGTATGTTACATATAAAATCGACTGGGACATACTAGGGAAGTAATTGAGGATGTATAATTTTTCAGACATTAATTTATCTAAATATGACCTTAATGGCAATCTAGACAATGCTTTAATGTAGCTAGCTAATTTGTACTTACTCATGTCATGGCAGTGTTAGCATGATAGCAATTTTCAACATTTTATGCCACAAAGAATAGCCAAAGCTGGACAGCATTGTACTTTTAGCCTTATGGGAAAGCTAGCAAACATCCAAAATGCTCTCGTTTAATTTCAATAAACAACCTTCAGATGATAAAAGGTATGTTCACGTTACACGGTGGCTTGTTAAGCCAGAAAAAGACCTATCATTGCAACCCTGAAAATGTAATTAGGGTTAGCTATAGCCTTAATACAAACATTTCTCTATAATATAACTAGGACTAAACGGCTATAGTTTATAAGCACCAGTATTTCAGTGTGTTATAACCATTTTGAGAATATTCCATGATAATGTGGTGGCCTCAATTATCATCAACTGGCTGCCAACTTCCTCACCCAAACAATTTGAAACATTTAGTTAATTAGAAACATATCTTGTGTATTATATGTTTGAATCAAAAATGGAAATATAAAATAATCCCAGCAGATATGTTTTTCTATTCTGTTTTTACAGATGGCAAGCTTATTATACTATTTAGCCCATTCATTTAGCTGTTTATTTTAATCGCAAGGGGAAACAAATACTCTGCTAATTATTTTGCTCATCCTTTACCAGGATTTTGTGCACATGTTGTGGCTTTAATCCATTCCCAAAATCCAGGTAGCTATCTATAACAAATATATGATAATTAACAAATGCTAATTAGTTAGCTAACATAGCCACATTCCTTGTATTGTGGAAGGTTTAACAGGTGATGTATTCTGCCACACTGTTAATCTAGAATTTACATATCGTTTTCTGTCTTTGGTTTAGGAAATTGGTAAAATTCCACTCTCTTCTCTAAACTGCTGGGATATTAGGATTTTAAGGCATCCCACTTATATGAACGTTTATACATCTTTCCAAAGGACACTATAACAACATGGCATGTTGTTAAAGTTTATTTTAAGCTTTTGATTTTGACTTTTGAAGCTTTCAGGAGGTTCTATGGGTTATCCCTTAGAACGTGAGCGGCTCAGACCTGGACCCGAAAAATAACAAATGGCAAAATGTCGTCACATGGCAAAACAGCTCCTAATAAGTCATGCTGAGCTTTGTTTGGTGTTCCTATGTCACGTAGAACCTAAGTTATTGTAATTTAAAAAAACATGTAATAATAAGAACCACTACTGGGGTTTTAAAATCAAATTTCTTTTATTTAGGTCTTAGAAACAAACAGAAAAAACAAGATCTTTAAACTCGGGAGAACTTTCAGGATAGTCTCCGCCCACAAGTGGGTGGGGAAAACCCTCAGAGGGAGGGGGTCCGGAGAGCAGCCGAGAGAAAGAGCAGCAAATGGCGAGTGTGTAGGAGAGCACACACTGGTTTTAGACTGTTTTACACCATTTTTATTAGTAGAATCAAATTCTACTAATACACTCTGAGTTTCAAGGGTTAATTAGAGGGTCCCATACCCCCTCAGAACTCCTGTTTTTCGCACCTTGATTATAATGTGATAGTAAGTACTGCTATCTTTTTTTTCAAAGTACTAACATTAATAAGTCAGCATGTGCTACACTTATGACGTTTTTGCCCGAGGCTGTAGGGAACTGTCATAAAAAAGGTCTGATACGATGGCTCACAGCTTCCGAGGTCTGATTTGATTGGCTGAGCCCAGGACTGCCGGCTCTACTTCGGCTGCAAAATGTCTGTGCTGCCTTACATTCAGCATTTCAGCACTTTAACATGTGACAGACGAGCCGTTCCTTTACATACAATGTCCTAGGCGAACTGTTATATGATGACATTTGCAACATTCATGAGATGTGATAATGCCAGTGCAGTTCATCTGTTTTTGTGTGTGTGTGAGCATGTGTGTGTGTGTGTGTGTGTGTGTGTGTGTGTGTGTTAGAGAGGGGGATGGAAGATCTCTGCTCTCCGCTGAGCCGTGAAGTTACATAAGCTGACCTATCTTTCTTCTAATCAGATCAGCGCTCGCACAATAATCCAGAAACAACTGAAAAACAACACCAAATTCACTCGGCCCAAAGAAGGTCAGGAGACAGAGGGGAAAGGAGGGGAAAAAACTGTGGGGGAAAAAAAAAGTGAAACATCAAAGCCTCCCATTGACGTGTGCTGAGGATAAGAGGGCGCTGAGGCTCGTGGCTTCGGATAGTTGGGGATGCATATTTCATGCTTTGCTCCTCTCTCTCTCTCTCTCCCTCTCTTTCTCTCTCTCTCTCTCTCTCTCCCTCTCTTTCTCTCTCTCTCCATCTCTCTCTCTCTCCCTCTCTTTCTCTCTCTCTCTCTCTCTCTCTCTCCATCTCTCTCTCTCCCTCTCTTTCTCTCTCTCTCCATCTCTCTCTCTCCCTCTCTTTCTCTCTCTCTCTCTCTCTCCATCTCTCTCTCCCTCTCTCTCTCTCTCTCCATCTCTCTCTCTCTTTCTCTCTCTCTCTCTCTCCCGCTCCCTCTCTCTCTCTCTCTCTCTCTCCATCTGTCTCTCTCTCTCTCTTTCTAGCCTGAGGAATTCACATGAAGGATTCCTCATGTTGGTCATAAAATCGTATTTACGTTCACGTGTCTGACAGCCAGGAGTGCAGCCTTTTCCTGTAGTGTTTAATTCAGACCCTCCATATAAAATAGATTGCAGCTGATTTATGCTGCTTCACTCTCAGACAGCGATTCATATTAAAGGAAAAGTCATTTTCCAACCCGTGTTTTAGTAAAAGAACACAAAACCCCAAAAGAACACAGAGCTTCCTTGTAAAATGAGCCAATGGGCAGCTGCAGTTTTCACTGATTCACCATGAATAACAGAAAACCTTTGGGCGAAACTTTTACTGTTGTGGATGAAACTTAAGAGATAAGAACAGCTTTGCTAAAACATTTACCAAAACATTTCACCCCAAGCTCCACAACTTGAAGCCTCAAACTCAAAACCCGTCTACTTTATTGTCATCAGCAGCTGTGAACATGTACATGGTGTGATGAGACGTTTCTCCACGGACCACAGAGCAACATTCAACATTCGAGAGAGTGCGAATTACGACAGAAACAATACAAACAACACAAATAAATAGACACAACAACAATGTACAGTAATGTAATGTAACAGTATAGTGTGAACAGGATGTAAACCTTCCAGAGTGACTAGTGTTGCACCATAAGTGTGATATTACACAGGAGGCAGTTACAGCACTGAACAAAGTGCAAGGAATGACAGAAACAATATAATGAATAGGCAAAATAATAACAGTATAGTGTGAATGGGATGTAAATCTGAGACAGTACGGTATACAATACAATATACAATACAGCAGTGTAACAGTAAAGTGACAGTGTAACAGTGTAACAGTAAAGTGGGAAAGGGATGTAAACCTTCCAGAATGAACAGTAATACACTGTACATATTATTACTGCACAGGAGACATTTAGCAGCATTGAAACACATTGAGTGTAAAGGCTTATCAAATCGAGAAACAGGACAAAAGGAAAACGCCACTCTTTTCTAACCTAACCTTCATTTTACACCACTAATTAGCACTGACTGTGGGCCCGGTACACAGATATGACACTGTGAAAGGGACCGTCTCAAAATTCCTGGAAGAAAAAAAAAATGTGTGAAAAAAAAAAAAAAAACACCCACCCACACACACCTGATGTCACGTCTTTTAACAGATAACAAATATTTGTCTGACGCCACTGAGTCATGAGGTCACCTCTTCATCTCTATCTCACTCAGAATGCCTTTCACACTTTCACAGTGTGAGGTCACCGCCTGTGGTGCCTTGGTTGCACTGTCATTCCTAACAGGAAAATGAAAAAAGGCAGATGTAAAAGAGATTAAGGACATACAAGTCTTTGAACACACACACACGCGCACACACACACACACACACACACACGCACACACACACACACACACACGCTAGACATGGTTAAGCACACATGCCTGCACAGTCATAAGGCCTTAAAAAAGTCTGGATTAGGGCCTTTGCATTGAGTGTGAACATACATGTACTGCACTGTTAATGTCCAGATTATTGGCATTAATACGTGTCATTATGGGGTGACGTCATATTTTTTGCACTTTTGCATTTTTTTGCCAGGCATTCCTTCTCTTTTTTCTGCAAATTCTTTTGCAGATACAGCAGAACCATTCCTAATTATATGAGCATGGCAGAAATACTTCATTTGGCTCAGCCTAGTGCCCAAAAGTGCTCTCTCTCTCTCTCTCTCTCTCTCAATCCCTCTCTCTATCTCTCTCTCTCTCTCATTGATATTTGCATATGAAGCCTTCAGGGTTTAATAGAAGCCTCCTCAGCACTTTAGTTTTAAGCAATCCAGCAACCGGTGCAAATCCAAAGCACCTTCAATGTCTCCTTTACTACTATGAGTGACTTGAGTTAAACACTGGACGGCCATTTTTGAAAAACTAATGTTCTAATCTAAAGAATGTTGTGTGAAGGGCAAGGACATTTCTGAAACTTACTTGAATAACGATACCCCTCTCCCCGATCTCCCTATCTAAAAATTCTAATTTCAAATGCAATAAAAAGAAAAACTCAGTCAGTTAAACCTCAGTTTGCGCCACTGTATACCAACATGCCAGACTTTAGCCCCAAAAGCTGCAGGAAGCAGCAAGTCGGCTTCACACGTGCAATTTTGTTTTGCTGTTCTTGCAACTATCAAGGCTTTTTTCTAACACTAGTTCTATGTATAGAACCATATCATCACTCATTTAAGTGTATACACAGAACTAGTGCAGAGTTAGAAAAAAAGACTTGATAGTTGCAAGGACAGCTATGGCCACAAAAAAAGTGCACCTGTGAAGCTGACTTGGTGATTCCTGCAGCTTGGTTTTTCTTTTTTTTAATGATATGGTTATAGCTGTCCATGCAACTATCAAGGCTTTTTTTTATAGAGCCATATCATAACTCACTTAAGTGCCTACAACCTTGATAGTTGTAAGGACAGCTATAACCATATCATTAAAAAAAAGGTTTAATTGACTTAGTTTTTCTTTTTTTAATGGTGCTATACATAGCTGTCCATGCAGTAATCAAGGCTTTTTTTTTCTAACTGCACTAGTTCTATGTACAGAACCATATCATCACTTATTTAAGTCAGTGTTTCTCAAAACAGTCATCAGGCCTCTCCAGACAGTCCACATTTCTACTCATTCCCACCTGCTATCAACCGATCGAAGATCTGTAATTAAAAAGCCTTCGTCAAGGGTCTCTTGTTGGTCTGAGTGTCTAAGCTCGGGTTCTATCAGGATCACGAGTTGATCCCTTGATGATTCCACAACCATCTGTGGCCTGGAGTCCAAGAGACCAGTTGGCCTCACTCTCCTGGGTGCGTAGGACGAGTTCAGTGTTCTCACAATATTTTGGACTAAGTCTGATTGAAGAAATATAATGACTGTGATGTCGCTGTTGCACAGCTTACTAATGACATCAGAGCTTAGAACCCTTTGAACGCGAGCTGCACGGATCCGTGCCAGAAGCGCAACAAATGGTAAACCGTTATCATATAGCAAAACCACTCCTTATATGGAGGTTCCCCTGGTTTGTGTTGATGCTCAAGGTGTCAGACGTCACGCTGAGCTTTGTTTGGTGTTCCTACGTCATGCAGAACCAAATGTATCATAATTTATAGTGTATTAGTAAAAATCTGATTTCAGTAAATATAAACGGTGTAAAACAGCCTAAAACCGGTGTTTGTTCTCCTACACGCTCGCCATTTGCTGTTCTTTCTCTCGGTGCGCTGCCGCTCGGCCGCTCTCCGGACCCCCTCCCTCTGCGGGTTTTCCCCACCCACTTGTGGGCGGAGACTATCCTGAAAGTTCTCCCGGGTTCAAAGATCTTGTTTTTTGGTTTTTTTTTTCGTTTCTAAGACCTAAAATAAAACAAATTTGTTTATTTTTGTTCATGTTCATTTGTGTGTGATGCTATGCTTAAAACCCCAGTAGCGATTATTATTATTATATTTTTTTTAATTACAGTAACTTTGGTTCTACGTGACATAGGAACACCAAACAAAGCTCAGCATGACGTCTGACACCTCAAGTATCGACACAAACCGGGGGAACTTTCATATAAAGAGCTGTTTTGCCATATGACGACAATTTACCATTTATTGCACTTTTGGCATGGATGTGTGCAGCTCACGTTCTAAGGGTTAAGGCCCCTGTGGCCCTCAAAGGGCCCCCAAGAGTGCTTAAAAGGTCCCAAAGACAGCAATTTTAAAATTTACTGCTTGAAATTTAGAGATCAGAACTGTCTTAAATTGAACAAAAAATGTTTGAAAATCTTCTAGCTCCATTGTCGCTGTTGGGTGGCTGTGCTTGCTGTTTATGGGTGAAATTGAAATGGCTCTATACCTCTGTATTGCACTACGTAAGTCCTGCACTATACACAGTTTTCAGGTCTTCTGAGATTCAGCCACAGGGTACACAGCGTCCTATAGATAGTATACTTCGTTATTTGTGTGTAGAAATCACACTGTGACCTAATTAGTGTGAGCTTTCTCATGATGACATCATATATGAGTTTAAATTGCAGCTAAATTAAGCTTAGAGTTTTCATCAGTAACTTATTAAGTAAGTATACGTGACAGAGGAGCTGCTGGGTTAACATGAGTGCCCAACATCTCCTTCACTTCTCAGTCACGTACAAAATACACTCCTGCAATGGTTTCCTTTGGCAAAGACTGAAAACTAAACTCTTCCCAAAGTGTTCCGCTTTGCTTCGGGCCAAAATGAAGACATTTTTACTGGTAATGCACTGGCTTTAGTGATGATGTCTTGATTACATCATGGAGTTCAGTTTTTGCGAAGTGAAAACGTCCTAGGATATTGAGATATATTGTAACAATATAATGTCTATATTGAGAAAATTATACTTAAAAGCTATGTACTCCTGGGCGATAGTGTTAAGTTAATGTTAAAACACAAAATAGTGGTTTCATATATGACAAAGTGTTCACTTAACCATTTCCAGATCTCTTTTCTCATGGACGCCCAGTATTACTTGTAGCTCCACCAGATACCTGGGTTGGTTCTTTTTACTTCATTTAGATTAAATTAGGTGTGTTGCTTATGGAATTTTATCCACGTAATGACTGGAGGTATCGAGCAGAAATCAGGAACCAAACCTGTGTTCTTCTAACCAGCTCACAAAATACCAAGTACTTTTTTAGAAAAAAAAAGTCTTTACTTTTTACTGCTTTTGTGTGTTTGGATTTATTTTAATGTTAAATTGTGTTTTTGACCCACTGCTGACATAATATGTATACACAAACACACACACACACACACACACACACACACACACACACATATATATATATATATATACATCCTACAGTCTTGTAAAGCCAGTGTATTGCACCAACCGGGACACCGGTGGATATTGTTATCCACACAATGTTCATACATACAAATTAAACTGTGCAATTACCCCTTAGAACACGAGAAAAAGTGTGTTTACCCTGTGGCTGTGCATTGGATTGGAATGCAACATTGTCCTTATTTGCCACTTTGTTGCACCGCATTATTTGTCGCGGGGCGACATGCCATTTATGGTGGAAGGACTATTTTTGGCTGAGGAAATTTCCAGCATTAAAAACATCCAGTACCAGCTGAAGCACTGAATCCTGGAAGCAATGTTGGGGTCTTCTTTGCTCACATTTGCTTCTTTGCTTACATTTTGTTTTACTTGTTAGGGCACCAGAGGGAATGTGTTATTGCGAAGAACATCATGGCTTTGACTTGGTCTCTGGCACGAGCCCATCACTCTGGTTGTGCTGTGTCTCAGGGGTGTTTTTTTCAGAAGGCAAGTGAATGAAGGTGACGAGGCAAACCGTACAGCGGCATGAATCAGGCAGTCCCCAAAGCAGCGGATGAAGTTATTTGTCATGGAGAGCAGGAACTTGGAAGAACCTGGACGAATGCAATCAAATGTCCATCAATTCTGACCTGTCCCCCCCACCGCTCCCTGTCTTATTGGGCTTCCAGTCAAGTTTTTTGTTCATTTTAAAGCGCTCTCCAGCCAAAATGAAAAATGGAACCATCGTTACATCCGTTGGAAACATGCCAACTCATCTCCTTCAGCTGTGTCGCAGTGGCCTCTAAAGTGAGATTTCTTGGTTTAAAGACTAGAACCCCCCTCCCCCTCTTCTGATGATGTATGCTGAAGCTGGAAGTACATTTCAAAAGATTGCAAGTGATCTAGTGTGGAGCATTTTTTTAATTGGCTGAATTATTCCTTCACCAAAGGAATGACCAGTTCAGGTTAGTGCTCTATTGCTAATGCTAGCTGGCACCATAGATGTATTTACTCGCCTCTAGATCAGTGTCTTGCCTTTTTGTCCTTAGAAATGAAGAGTATATTCTGGGATGCATTACTATACTGGAATTATGTCAAAACACATAACAATTAATTGCTTAAGAATGATCAGCAGTGGATGGATATTTTGATTTGACTGATAATTCTTAATGGTATTTCATGGCTCATTTATTGAGCTCTGGAGGAGCATTTTATATATGTGTATGTGCATGAAGAATATTGGATATTGACATGAGCTAAAAAATTGATGCCGCGTTTTCTATGCCCTACTTTTCTTATGCACAATTTCAGAATTCATATCAAAACCCTGCCTCTCTCTCTCTCTCTCTCTCTGTCTCTCTCTCTCTCTCACTCTCTTTCTCTCTCTCTCTCTCTCTCTCTTTCTCTCTCTCTCACTCTCTCTCTCTCTGTCTTTCTCTCTCTCTCTCTCTCTCTCTCTCTCTCTCTCTCTCTCTCTCTCTCTCTCTCTCTC
>JBBPCZ010158284.1:0-17873 GCA_037974445.1 Brycinus macrolepidotus | reverse complement strand
TCTCTCTCTCTCTCTCTCTCTCTCTCTCTCTCTCTCTCTCTCTCTCTCTCTCTCTCTCTCTCTCTCTCTCTCACTACAGATGGAAAAGCAACAGAGGGATTAGCCAGCGCATCTGCACTGAGATTTACAGAGACCACCGGCATACCCGCGCTGATCTCAGGCTTCGCGCGCGCTGGACGGGGGTCTTTTGGGGGCACGAGAGAAGAGAAACTCGGTAAAACCGCAAAAGTAAGTTGTCCAGCTTGTGCTTGTTTTGGACAAGACGTTTTGTCTTCAGAGACCCTCAAAGTGCTTGCACTCTCAGAGTTGATGGGGATGAGCTCCAGGGGTGTTAACTTTTGACTTTAAAGCTTGACTCTGTCTTCTCCAGATGCCTGCTGACCAAGCTCCAGATTTAAGTTCTTTTCTGAAGCGACATTGTGTGTGTGTGTGTGTGTGAGAGAGAGAGAGAGAGAGAGAGAGAGAGAGAGAGGGAGAGAGAGAGAGAGAAAGAGAGAGAGAGAGAGAGAGAGAGAGAGAGAGAATCACTGCAGAACATTGCAGGCTGTTTGGTTCCCTCATAATAAAAGAAGGGTCTTTTTTGATGCATCTGAAACACTTCCGAGTGAACCTGCTGGAAACGTAATCCCACCTAAAAGCCCACCACTTCAGATTGATCAGTATGGTCTGGATGGTCAGGGTGCTCTGGATGGTCTGTGAGATCAGTATGGTCAGGGTGGTCTGGATAGTCTGGGTGGTCCATATGGTCTGGATGGTCTGAATGGTCTGCATGGTCAAAGTGGTCCGGGTGGTCGGTAGAGTCAGGGTGTTCAGGGTTTTCAGGGTTAAGGATGCTGATTATGGCCATTATTCATGAAGTGGGCTGCCCAAAAGGTGGATTCTTGATGGTGAAAACTGAGAGAAAGTCATGAAGTCATGACATCAGGCAGGTGTTTCCTGAGTATGAAGGATTCGTTTTCTTTCATGCGGATGCTGGAAAGACGCTGGTGAAGCTTGTGCTGCACTGGGCTGTGTGTGCAGGTTGCGATATACAGGGTGCAGGGGCTTCAAGTCAGAAGTGTGTGTGTGTGTGTGTGTGTGTGTGTATGTGTGTGTGTGTTTGGTGCTACAGTGAGAACTCTGAATTAAAGTCATACATTTAATTCACATAAACTTGAGGTTCTATTAAATCTTAAGAAGGTTGTATGGTTCTAGGAAATAACTTTTCACAGATAGATGACCTTTACCTATTTTCTGAAATTTTAAGAACCTCCATGAAATGGTAAAGGTCTACCCTAATTAAGGGTTTTATTCCTAGAACCTTTTAAGTGTTCGTGGATTACAGAACTGTGTTGCTGTAATGTGTGTGATTAGTGTGCGGAACGTGCAGCGAGTGTCAGTGGAGGGAACGCAGCTCTTTCTCCGGCTCTACTCTGACAGACCTGGTGTATTTGTGTGTGTATATGTGTGTGTGTGTGTGTGTGTGTGTGTGTGTGAAGCTGTACTGAGTACACTGAAGTTTTGAATTTGCACTTCACTCCGGGATGGTTCGTTCTACAGCAGTATGTTTACTTTTTCACACACCTTCAGACCCCTCACTCATAAACTGACCGAGAACATTTCACCACCATCATCATCATCATCATCACCATCACCACCATCATCATCACCACCACCATCATCATCATCATCATCATCATCATCATCATCACCGTCGTCACCATCATCACCACCATCATCACTATCACCATCATCATCATCATCATCATCATCACCACCATCATCACTATCACCATCATCACCACATCACCATCACCATCATCATCACCATCACCATCACCATCACCATCATCATCATCAACACCACCATCATCATCATCATCATCATCATCACCACATCACCATCATTACCACCATCACCATCATCACCATCACCATCATCATCATCACCACCATCACCACCACCATCATCATCATCATCACCATCATCATCACTATCACCATCACCACCATCATCATCATCACCACCATCATCACCATCATCATCATCATCATCACCATCACCACCACCATCACCATCATCATGGTCATGATCATCATTATCCCCATCACCACCATTATCATCACCATCATCCCCATCGCCACCATCACCACCGTCATCATCACCATCATCATCATGACCACCATCACCATCATCATCACTACCATCATCACCACCACCATCACATCATCATCATCACCATAATGATCATCATCACCTTCATCATCATCATCTCATCAAGGAATGTTTGGCTGTTTGTGAACCCTATTGATTACTGAATTATTTTTTTGTTTATTTATTGTTTTTTTAACCCTTACAATGTGAGCAGCATGGCCTGGAAGCAGCACAAATGGTAAACTGTCATTGAATGTTAAAACAGTTCCTTATATGGAAGTTGGTTTGTGTTGATGGTGGAGGTGTCGGACTTCATGCTGAGCTTTGTTTAGTGTTCCTATGTCATATAGAACCAAAGTTATTGTAATTTTAAAAACATTTAATAATAATCATCGCTATTGGGGTTTTAAAAATGGCGTCACACGCAAATGACCATAAAGAACAAAAATGAACAAATTTCTTAGAAATAAACAGAAAACAAACACAAGATCTTTGAACCTGGGAGAACTTTCAGGATATTCTCTGCCCACAGGTGGAGCGGGGTGAACCCGCAGAGAGAGGGGGTCCGGAGAGCGGCCGAGCGGCTGCACACAGAGTGAAAGAGCAGCAAACGGCCAGCGTGTAGGAGAGCAAACACCTGTTTTAGACTGTTTTACACTGTTTATATTTGTTCGAATCAGATTTTACTAATACACTCTAATGGTTATCATATCTGTGTATGTACATGTCCATCTATCTATCTATCCATCTATCTATCCATCCATCTATCTATCTATCTATCTATCTATATATCATCTGTTTATATCTCTGGACATTTCTCTGTGTATGTTTGTCATTTTATTTTTGTTTGTTTGTCTGTTTATTTGTGTTGAGGTCAGTATGAATAACTCTTGTCCATTAAAGGGACAGTTTGGCTGAAGTGAGGCATGAAATCTTTATGGAGGTCTCTCACTACCGTTCGCCACATTAATTAACAGTGATAAAGGACGGGTTTGTTTGACTGATGCTGTAAAAGAACAGTTCTGGCTCCCTGAGGAACGTTTCAGTAAATCGTTTTTCAAAGTATTCATGGAAATGAGATGCAAATGCGAATAACCTTTTGAACCCTATGGAACCGAACGTCTGTCTGAATAAAAATCTACAGTCTTTCACAAACGCAGTCATTGTGTCATCGACGGAGGAGAGGAATAGTCCCTTTTCTGCGTCTGCCGTAAAGAGTTAAAGTGTGAAGAACATACTATAAATAAACCAGGTAAATCTTTTTATTTTAACTGATTGTCCGCAGTCCTGAACTGTCCATCAGAGTGAAAGCTTTTTTATAGAACCGAACCTCCAAAGTCTTGAACTGTCCATCTGGGCTAAAGCTTTTCAATGGATCTGAACGTCCAGAGTCCTGAACCTTCTGTCGGAGTTAAAGCTTTTTAATGGAACCGAACATCCAGAGTTCTGAACTGTCCATCAGGGTTAAAGCCTTTTAATGGAACCGAAAGTCCAAAGTCCCGAACTGTCCGTCAGGTGGTGTCACCGTTATCAGAACGTTCCTCTCTCAGTCTTACCATGAGGGCCCTGCAGTTCTGCAAGCTCCACGGTGTTCCAGAGCTCCCCAGAGCTCAGCTGTGCATTTTTATTGGTCTGTTCATTCTGAAATGCTCACGCAGTGTCAGGGCAACCGGCGTTTTCAGATGATATCTACATTACGCGTGCCATCGTAAAGCCCAAGACGCCTTTACAGTCGCTGAAACAGCAGAGTGGCTGTGCTGTTGTTAAGAGCGAGAATGGGGGGAAGTGATAAGACAATGCGATAAGACATGGTGTGTGAATATCTCAGCCTCTGCAGCCGTGCGTGATTCTCCCTCCTGTGTTTTAACACCTTTAAGGCATGTCGTCTCCTGGAATGCAGCATGTAGTTATTAGGTCAGCTGCTCTCCTCCACTAACGTCAGGCCCGTGTGACAGACGGGGTCTTACGCTGGGACCCAGGTGGCCTTAGGAACTGCCAGTGGGAAAATAATGACCTCATATCGCATGGGTGGGCAGAGTGTACACTTTATTTTTGTGCGTATATATGCACCTGGTATAATGCATATACATACACACATATATATTCCATATAGCCGACATTTTAAATATACTAAATAAAACTAAAAAAATAAATAACATTATACAGTAAACAGTGATTTTATGTACAGTATTTCAATGTGTTTCTTGTGGAAGTTTAGGTTCCATCAGAAACCTGGTCTGACTCAATCAGTCCTTCATTAAATTAAATCAGGAGCTGCTGATGGAGTTTCACAAATCCAAACAACGGCTGGAGGAACCGAGGAGAAATCTGGAACCGAACCTGTGTTTTCCTCACCAGCTCACAAAATATCAACTATTTTTTACAAACAAAACAAATCTTGATACTTTTTACTGCTTTCTTATTTGCATTTATTCTAATATTAACTTTGCTGCAAGAAAGCCACTTTAATTATCACACACTGAGAAAAATGGATGTAAACAATTTGCAAAGGTGCCTAAGACTTTCGCACACTATTGCACATACATACACACATACACACACACACACACACACACACATATATATATATCAATTGAAATTGTATGGATGACTTAGAAATCATGTTACGTTAAAAAAGGCACCTATACACTGGAACTGTCGTCCATGTAACCAGTAACGAAGTACCATAATCAAAGAACACAAGAAATTCTTTATTTTAATTTGTCACCCAACTGAAACCTTGAAGTTCATATTTTAAGGCAAAAACTGTTACTTTCTCAAACCAGTGATCTCGAAATTTGTATTTCCATCTAAACATAAGAAATACTGTTGACTGTATCTATATCATAAATACAAGTACAGGGTATCGTGGTACCTTTTGAGTATCGGGTTACCGTGTAACACTACGACAGAATTGTTAGTATAAACACAACCTCTTTCTCTCCTACATCCACACAAACTACTACACTGAGCTTTGGAGCTTGTTAAAGCAGATAGAGCTTCAGCCAATCACATGTTAGCAAGAAACAACACAGCTAGTCATATAAACAGAACGGTTAACCATTTGTGTTCCAAACATCAATGGAAAACAGTGGTTTTATTTTAAGTTTTTCATTTAAAATTATTGCTTTCTTGGCACAATTCAATAGTCAGAGGATATTGTAGGGACGTGTCCATTCCTACCCAATTCAACACCCTTGGAAAGAGAGTCCATTTCCCTCTGGTTTTGTGTAGTTGGAGTTGGGCTTCTAGGCTGTTTTTCTGGTCTTGGCTTGGGCGGATGGTTTGATTTTTTAATGAACTAACAAACTGTAATTACGTATTAATATAGAAGTTCATCATGGATGGATATTTGTTCAGCCAGATCAGTTCCTGAAGCTGGACATTCTTCTTCATTACTGACACATCAATTTTCACAATTTTCTCAGATATTATCATTATATGAGAAGTGTTTTACATATCAGCACCACAGCTGGTTTTATATATTCTATATGAACAGAATATCAGACCCGGTTCTGACTCAGCCTCGACCTGTGGTTGTGTGTTCTTCGTGTGTTTGGTCTGTGTAAGAATCTGGACCATCTCCAGACCTTTCAAATGTCTGGACATCCGTCAATGTGCAGAAATCTTCTGCTCCCAATATGTGGCTTTGAATCTGCTTGTGGTGGCTGCATTTATAGATGAGCTTTACATGTATGAACTAGAGCTGTGATTAATCATTTAATCCTGGTTTTGCACTAAAACTTTGAACCCTTTGCATTTATATTGAGTCTACACATATATGTAGACTCATAAATCACACACACACACACACACACACACACACACACACACACACACACACACATGACTCATAAATGAATGTAGATGCAAAGGGTTCAAAGTATCAGTGCAAAACCAGGATTAAATGATTAATCACAGCTCTAGTTCATACATGTAAAGCCCATCTATAAATGTAACCAACATCAGTTATCATGTCATTATCCACAGCTGACAGCTCACTTTTAAACAAAGCAGATTCAAATCCAGATACTTTGAACCCTTTGCGTTTATATTCATTTTAGAGTCTGTGAATCAGCCAGCGCTGATGCAGTACCTGCTTTACCTCCTAGATGGTGGTAGTTATGAGAAGCCAGTAAAATGTCATAGGGCTTCTTTTATAGCTCTCAAACCGAGCCTGATGTTTCCTGCATGCTTGCTATGGTGGAGATACGGCCGGTGCAGATATGAGTGGGAAAAAATTACAAAATTGCAAAAATTAATTGAACAGATTTTACATTACTGTTCAATCTAAAATGACTGGCAGTTTGCATGATCATCATACATGTTTTACGTTCTCCTGCTGCACTTTAGCCTATATTGTGGCCAATACTGTGACCAGAATATCCTTATCGTAGTTTGCCTTTATGTAACTATCCCCTTTCCATGATCATTCTGATCTATGGTTA
The DNA here is from genome assembly GCA_037974445.1 of Brycinus macrolepidotus. Lineage (NCBI taxonomy): Eukaryota > Metazoa > Chordata > Actinopteri > Characiformes > Alestidae > Brycinus > Brycinus macrolepidotus. The sequence goes on along the minus strand of JBBPCZ010158284.1, from coordinate 11,291 downwards.
ATACAGAAATGCAAACAGTACAAAATACTGAACTTAATTACAGGCTGTATAAACAGGACATCACTCACTAATCGTCTACATGCGTACAGAGTGTCACTTATGCTTCCTGATGAATTCAGACCACAATATCTTCTTTATTGACACAATTCTGCAGAAAATTTGACATTATTTTCCACGGCTTCTGAGTACTGCAGCTGTCTAAGCTCTGGCCTTTTCATTGCGAGTTCACTGGCCAGTGGTGCCGCCACCATCCATGACCAGGACTCCAAGAGACCACAGTTGGCCTCACTCTCTTTGGTTGGGTAGACAATTGGAGATGACTAAATTGGACAAAAACACATAGACACACACACGCACACACACACTTTTATGGAAATCTGTGGTGTTAAGTAGGGTTAAGTGTGAATGAAAGCAGCACAAAATGTTGTACAACTCCCTGGAAATGACTGGGAGGACTCTTTTATAAACAGTAACCAGGAATTTGAGTAATTTTTTTGACTTCTTTGACCTGTCCAGGTTGTTTCTCTGCCAAGGATAAGACTCTGATAAGAAAATGAATGAATTAATGAATTAATTTTGACTTCTTATTACAGTCAAGTTGCTGTGTTTCTGAACACTGGTCCTGCAGCCACCCTGCCTTGCACATTTGAGTGTTATCACTGCTTTCCACACACCTGATCCAACTAATCAGCTCATTAGCAACCCCTCACTGGGCTGAAGTGGGTGTGTTAAAGCTGGGAAAACTTTAAATGTGCAGGGCAGGGTGCCTGCAGGACCAGGCCTGCTTCCCTAACACAAATGTGTGAACAGGAGAGAGCTTCACACCTCTCTCCTGTTCAGTATTTCATCATTTGAATTGCAACTCATCCCACCAGACTCCACGTCATTGTTGTTTATTGTTCCTAGGAACCTTCACTTATGGACATCCTCCTCAGCTCATTTCCGGCTCTCCACTGAATCATTTTGGTGACTTCAACCTCCCAGGCAAGCTACATCCATGCGGCATCCTCAAACTTCTATCATCCTTTGTACTTCAACAAGTCTCCTCCGACCCATAACGTGGGTAATGTCCTTGACCTTATCTTCACCAGAGCCCCCCTGCTCTTAACATCTCATCATCTGTTGTCGTTCACATTCTCTCTCCAGGCCAACTCAAAAACCCTACCGTTGCCGCTTCAACTGCTCGAGATAATCTTCGCTCCCTTCCTCCACATGCTCTTTGCTCCAACATCCTGTCATCCCTGGTTCCTACTGGAACATCTCCCTCCTGTCCTTCAACAGTGGGAATGGGTACAACTCCCTTCTGTCCTCTATCCACTCCTTATTCAACCAACTTTGTCCACTGTCTTCTAGGGTGACACAATTCTTGTCCCTCACTGTGGTTGTCTGACAACAACCAAAGAGAATTGAGAGCAGCAGAAAGAAGATGCAGGAAATCACACCTTAACTCTGATCTTCTCTCACACCGTCCTCTTCAGTCCAGGTTTACTACTGAGGTATCTGCTGCCAAGTCTTCCTTCTTCAAAGCAAATTTAGAAGAATCTTCATCCAACCCTTGCAAACTCTTTGCCATTTTTTCTTTACTTCTTGAACCTCCTCCTCCTGCTGCTTCTTCATCCATTCCCTCAGAGGACTTTGCCTTCTTTTTCTATGAAAAAGTTGACAAGACCAGATGATCCTTCCCTGCAGTCTTCACCCCCTTAACTACTCTCAACCTGTCGACCACCTTCCACTGTTTTTCCCCACTTTCAACTGAGGATGTTCTGCGGTTCCTGACATCCTGCAACCCAGCCACATCAACACTTGATCCAATGACATTACCCACAGTTCTGACCTTATACATGGATCTTCTCCCCTGTATCGCTCATATAATAAATGGCTCTCTGCAAACAGGCTATGTTCCAATGGCCTTCAAATCAGCTGCAATCACACCAATCCTAAAAATTCTCTGATGTGTACAACTACAGATCAGTGTCTCTTCTCTCCTTCCTCTCCAGTTCTGGAGTGTGTTGTTTATAACAAATTCAGCCTGTTTCTGTTGCAAAATGGACTTCATGACCTGAACCAATCTGCATTTCTAGCTGTTGCTGTGGAACCAAACAGCTAAACTGTCTTCAGTTCTAAATCTTCTAGATCTTTCTGCAGCTTTTGATATTGTCAGCAATCAGATACTCCTGGCTTCACTCACTGGTTCTGCATGGCAATGCACTGCATCCTACCTTGAGGGTCGCCGTTATCAAGTGTCATGGAAAGGGTCAATGTCTACCCCACAAAGACTTACCACTGGTGTTCCACAGGGCTCAGTTCTTGGCCCTCTTGTCTTTTTCTTGTTCTGTTGGTGATATTATTTTACCTGGATTCTCTTACCACTGTTATGCTGACAACAGCGTATCCTCTCGTTTTCTCCCTGTGACTCTCAGATCTTAACATGGATCTCTGTATGTCTGAATGACATTTCCTACTGGATGACCTCCTGAAGCTAAATCCCAGCAAAATTGAGCTCCTGTACATCCCAGGTGATGCATCCCCAAGACCCGACCTTGGCTTAATTTTTGAACTGCTGTTGTAATTCCAACACCAGAAGTTATATTTAAAACTCTAACTCTCACCAACAAAGCCAAAAATGGTCTGGCTCCATCTTACCTTTCAGCACTTATCAGACCACTGTTTCTCAGCTTGTCTTCTTAGAACATCAGCCCGACGTGACCCACGTCTTCTCAAAGGTCAATGACATGTAACACATCTCTTCTTGTTTTTGGAACCTAATTTTTGGAACAAACTTCCCCTGACCATTAAAACTGCTGAGACCCTCAGTGTCTTCAAACAGAGACCCACCTCTACACTGAGTGCTTAGGCTAACAACTACATGTTCCTGTCCAAAACTTAACACAAACAAAAGTCTTCTGTGTGTGACTTCTGTGTGTGATCTGATAGGGCATCTCTGGTAGAAACTTGCTAGCAGCTCTTGATGTAAGTTTCCTAGTGTGAGGCATGTGTTTTCTTTGCAGACTACAAAGCAACCATGTTCATCACTCTGGATGAGTGTTTGCCAATGTTGTAAACATAAACGCTGGTTTAATTAGACTTTCATTGCAATCGTGTTAAAATGTCATTTAAGGGTTGCATATGGGTGTGCCAGTAAGGTTGCAGTTCCTGAAAGTGAAAAGGGCTTTACAGTAAGAAATACGTGATGGACACTACCAAGTATATGCATTTTTTTTTTACCTCATAGTGTTTTTATGTATATACATATGTTACTGAGGTCAAGGTGTATCTCTTTCCTGTAAAGTATTTTGGAATCTTTAAAGAGCTGTCGAAGTATCGTGATGTGTGTTGTATCCAGTTACTAGTTTGAGTCCTACCAATAACATTGATTCATGACTCATGTGTTGGAGTCGGAGGCGAATTTGAGTCCATGTTATCTTGAAATATTTTGCCAGTGGTGTGGCCCTTCTTCCCTCCCGTACTTGCACCCTTCAGTAGACGTTTTAGGCGAGTGGCACTCTCCCAGTCAACGGACTTCGGTAATGATAGACTGTCAGCCTCCATCAGTCTGGCAGACTTTATTGTGTGGGCCGCCCTCTGAGCAGCAAGGGCGTCCACTCTCTCTCTTGCTGCATGATGAATTGTGTGTTTCTGTCTTGGTGTAAACACTCAAAGACAAAGAGCATTTGGCATTGTTCTGGCACACAACTTCAGATGCCTCATTTAGAACATTGAGTTTTGGGGGATGAGGTTAGCCTGAGAGTGATTCTGCCTTCAAGTGTTTTGCCTTCAAGTCATAAGGTCCTACTTCCTAGTTCAAAAATCATAATTACGACTTGTCAGGCATTCACGTGTTTAACCTGGAAATTCGCTGGAAAGAGGAAGAAATGGACGGCCTCTCGAAAACATTGTTTTTGTGGCTAATGTTTTATTTAAAAAAACACTCAAACGAAGCAGTCTTGAGAGAGAAAGACAGATTGAGGAGGAGAGAATTCACATTGCATATCATTAAGATAAAATTAGCACGATTAATTTTTTAAAGAAAATAGGCTCAAATGGCAGTTCAGCAATTATGTTCACTTATCTAACTTTGTTTATGCAATGGGCTAGAGCCTGTCATTTAACATACAACACGAAAGTTTTTTTTTTTTAAATTACCATCTTACCATCTACTGATGTTTTCCCCTGTGCCATGTTTTGAGTTTCCCCACTTTTACATACAACTAGGTTTGACAATTCAAGTGCTCGGAACTTGTAATTACCATATTTCCGAGCGCACTTGAAGGCAGCATGAGTCATGCAGGTGAGGCTAAATGTGCATTCTCTGTGACTTGCCATGGAAAGAGCCTGGCTGGTTAAAAACATGCTGTTTTACTGTTGGCCGAAACTTTACGGACTGGCGACTGCCCTAGAAGTATGTAGTCAGTGTGAGAGATGTTCATTGACCTGTGTTTTGTTGTTGCTAAATGGCACCATCAGGTCCATCAGTGTAAATGTAGGTTTTCACCTGTTTGCAAGACATTTGCCCGGGGCCTGAACTTCTTTTGTCTTACGAATGGCTGCAAAATATGAGTGTTTTAATAGTTGCTTGTTCATGTGAATGAATTGAAAAATAGATAATAAAAATAGTAATAAATATGCAGATGAACATTTTAGCTCTTTAGGTTGTGGTTTAACATTTTAACAAGTTGGTTTGATGGTGTGTTCACTTCTTTAGATGAGCTGTGAGTGAACAGGTCTCCAGGGTGAGCTGATGGTACTTTTATCATGTGAAATGTTTACAGAATTAGGGTAATTATGCAGTTTTACTAGCTAATGTCTGTAACACTGTGAGAATGAGCCACAGAATATGAAGTGTTTTTTTTGGAAACAGCTGCTAAACTCTTCTAATGAACAGAACCGAGTGCTGGAAATGGAACATGGTGTATTTTATCGTGAGCTCTTTCTGACATTCACTTATCCTATTGGTCCTCAAAGGGGTCCTGTTGTTGGACTTGTCAGAAACGGCATGGATGAAAATCTGACCATAGAGCTGCTTCATAGCCCACAGCAGGATGTTTTCTTTTCAGGTGATTCAAGTCAGACCTGTATATGGTGTGTGTGTGTGATCTTCATATTTGTGATATACAGTACTGTGCAAAAGTCTTAGACACCTTTGCAAATAGTTTAAAACCATGTTTCTCAGCATATGGTAATGTGATAACATCAGAATAAATGCAAAAAAATGAGAAAGCAAGAAAAAAAATAAGATTTGTTTTGTTTGTGAAATATTAGTTGATATTTTGCATGCTGGTAAGAAGAACACAGATTTCTCCTCGGTTCCTCCAGCAGTTGTTTGGATTTGTGGAAATCCATCAGCAGCTCCTGATTTAATATAGTGAAGTACTGTTTGAGTCAAATCAGGTTTCCTATTTGAATTACAACTAATACTAGGCTTCCACAAGGAACACATTGATATACTGAACATAAAATTACCTGTAGGCCACACTTTGGGCAGCTTTGTGCTAGCATCTCCAAAATATGCTCAATCTGAGGTACAGAAGTCAGAGTACTGTAAAGCTGTGAAAGCTGCTTCAGAACCCACACCAAGATGTTTTCTCATCAGGTGGCTGAAGGGAATGCAAGGCCTCAGTGGAAAGTATTGTGTGCTCCCAGATTTGGCTCCCAGATTTGACTATTGACTGCTTTCAGCCATAGTTTTTCTTCTTTCAGTATGTTCTCACATAGTAATGACCCTATTTGTAAACTCCTGCCCAGCTTTGTGTGATGTGGTGACCTGAGTAGTGGGCGGTTTTTGACACGACTAAAGGTCAGATTGTGAACAGTTATCTTGTATTTACATTCTCAAGCTCTGTCTGGTGGAAATCGCTGGGACTGGGGTTGCTGACCAGTGTCTGGAAGGTTGGAGACTTGCTCATGATGGCCGTCTTTGAATCTCTATCACAGTACAACGTAGGACCACTGTTTAGGAGCCACAACCAAAGAAATCATCACAATCTTTCGTCTGGTGGGCTTTAGTGCTGAGCGTGAGCTCATAAGTGTCACCTCTACCCCATGGGGTGGGCCATGTTTTTAAGATGTTTTCCATAGGAAAAATAAATTCTGCTAGCAGAGAGGTGCTGATGAGGCTCGTGCCTGTGTCTTGACCTGCCGCTGGGAGCCATCAACATCCTCGCTATTAGCTCCCCATTTGTCATGTGCCATTGCTTGAGTCATTTGTTTCGGAGGAGCTCAGTCAATAGGTAAGCGACTACCGACTCTCCCTGTTTGTGTCCTTTGATGTTCCTCGAGAGATAACAACTGAGGTTAATCATTTTCTCCCACTCTTTAGCCTTCTCTCTCAGGGCATGTATCGATTTGACAGCGTGATAAAAAAAAGAAATAAAAGGGGAAAGAAAAAAAACAGAAAACACCCGCCAAGCTGAAAATGTCACACCATCAGCAAATGTGGCGGAAGCAGCAGCTTTTTGTCTGGCGGAATGATCTTGTTTGCGCTAGCGTCATGAGGTTATCACTGCAAATGATGAAGGGAGCTTTTTTTTTACCCTTTCGCTAAAATCAGCTGCTCTCTAGCAGCACCTGGATTTGTTAAGCTGGCATGGGGTTAACCTGGCCTGAACCCAGAATCTATTTATTCACACTGTGTGGCTCTGGAATACTCAGTGTTTTTGTATAGTGTAATAGAAATCCATTAGAACTGGTAGACGGCTCAATTTTTCAGCCGAATTTCACAGTGAAGAAAAGTTAACAAGCTTCAAGGGCAAAAACTTATACTTTGCTCCTCACAAAATGGGCAAATGGTGACATGACCATCACCTTTACCGCAGTCCCCCACTGAACAACAGTACAGTACTGTGCAAAAGTCTTGAGCCACCCCTCATATCTTCATATTTTGCTTCCATGTAGTCTTGAGGAACAGTTCTCCAGGCTTCCTGAAGGACTTTCAAAAGACTCATTTTCAGTCCAGTCCCTGAACCTGACCAGTTTCAGTGGAATGTTTTTGTTTGTTAAGCCACACAGTGACCAACGTATGAATCATTCAAGCAGAGCAAAGCACATCTAACCAGATGATCAGGCGGTGATCAGTATACTGGTGGTACTGAATGCTGAGTGATTGGAACACCTTTATCTAGGCACCTTGTATTTTTATGCACTTTGCAGCCTGTAGCAGTAAAACAGTTATTCACATTTCTTTTTAGTTAATCTACTCAATGTGCCAAAGATAAGACAGTTTGACAGGAACAAAATAGTATTTTTGCACCGACCTGATTCAAACAAAAATAGAAAGAAATGAGGGGGCCTCAAGATTTAGGTTTTGGCCCTGAAGCGGATGGAAGTTTTTTGAAGACTGTAAAATTGCATATTGTAATAACCTTAATATCATCCAAAACAACTAAAACAAACATGTTTACCTGTTAATATTTCTTATATGTTCTATACAACAGCTAAAACATCCTGGAGTCAAACTGACCCGAAATATCACTGATGAACAGAATGTGTTCAGGACACTGAAAACACAGCATCATGGTCTTTTTGTGTTTACCCAGTTTGTCCCCATTAAAGTAGGAAAAGCAATTTAATATGAAGCTAAAAATGATATCAGTAATTTATTTAGAGACAAAATAACTTCTAAACTTAAAAGGAGGGTTAAATGATCTTGGAAAAACTGGAACATGCTCAGTGTTCTCCAATTAATTTTAGAGAGGGGAACTGATACTAGTTTTTGTCTACTACGATTGTCTGAGACATATTTGTTCATGTTTATTGTATGATACTGAGTAACATAAACGTGACACAAATGTGAATAATGTACTCGAGCATTCTGAAAAAAATTACTCGCACGAAGATCTATTGACCCTGCATTTCTATGAGAAATTCTCTCTATATATGACAGAGAGAGACTCTCTCTCTTTCTCTCTCTATCTCTCTCTCTCACTCTTTCAGTGTAAACAAAAAAGAAATACACACAACAGAGACAATATATCACTCTTTCTCTCTCTTTTGCTCTCTCCTGCACACTCATTTTCTCTTTCTGTCTGTTTTTCTGTCTTTTTTCTGTCTCTCCTCTCCTTCTGTCTCCCTCTACTCTCTGTCTCTCTCTCATATTCTCTTTCTGTCTGTTTTTCTGTCTTTTTTCTCTCTCCTCTCTTTCTGTCTCTTCTCTCTCTTTCTTTCTCTCTATCTCTCTCTCACTCTGTCTCTCTTTTCTTCTCTCTCTCTCCCTCTCTTTTTCTGGTGAACTCAGACTGAAACAATCCTTGTCTTTTTCTAAAGATTAAAACCCAAGGTTAAATACGCCGTTAGTTCAGGCTGTTTACAGCAGTGGGTTCAGTTCTGATCAGCATAACGTGATAAAAATCCCAGAGATTAGATGTTTTGTTTGTGTTTTTATATCGTTCACGTTTTGTGTTTTTTAATCTCTAATTCTCACAACAGCAGACTGAGATCCTAATCAGAGGTAAAAGTAGTGCAGTGTATAGTTTTGAGAGAGAGAGAGAGAGAGAGAGAGAGAAAGAGAAAGAGAAAGAGAGGGGTGCAGAGAGATAATGAGAGAAAGACAGAACGAGACAGAATGAGAATGAGTGAGAGAGAATAACAGTGTGTGTGGACGAGAGAGAGACAGAGAAATTGAGTGAGAATGACAGAGTGAGAGAATGCATGAAAGAGAGAATGAAATATAAGGAAAAGAATGAGTGAGTGAAAGGAGATAAAGAATGAGGGAGAGAGAGTGAGAGATGGTATGAGGGAGAGAGAGAGAGAGAAAAAAAGAAAATGAGTGCGAGAGTGTGACAGAAAGACAGAGGAGAGAGTGAAAGAGAGAGAGAGAGAGAGAGAATGAGTAAGTGTGTGTAAATGAGGGAGACAGAAATTGTATATAGAATGAGAGAGAGAGCGAGAGAGAGAGAGAGAGAGAGGGAATGAGTGAGTGCATAAAAAAGAGAGAAGAATGAGTGAGGATGAGAGAATAAGGGAGAGAGAGAGCATAAGAGATGGTATGAGGGGGAGAGATGGAGAGAAAATGAGTGAGAGAGTAAGTATTACAGACAGAGAGGAGAGAGAGAGAGAGAGAGGGAATGAGCGAGTGTGTGTGCATGAGGGAGACAGAGAAATTGTAAACAAAAGAGAGAGAGAGAGAGAGAGAGAGAGAGAGAGAGAGAGAATGCATAAAATAGAGAGAGGAATGAGTGAGTTAAAGGATGAGAGAATGAGGGAGAGAGAAAGAGATTGAGAGTAAGAGAGGGGTGGAATAAGGGAGAGAGAGGTGGAGAGAAAATGAGTTAGTGAGTGTGTGTGTGTGTGTGTGTGTGTGTGTGTGTATGTGTATGTGTGTGAGTGTGTGTGTGTGTGTGTGTGTGTGTGTGTGTGTGTGTATGTGTATGTGTATGAGTGTGTGTGTGCGTGTGTGTGTGTGTGTGAGTGTGTGTGTGTAGAGGGGGGTGTAGGCTCAAAGGGTTACTACTGGTGGCGTCGGGAGACTTCAAAGCTTTGCTCCAGCTGATCGCCTCCACAAATAGCGAATTTGAAGGGGAATTTTAAATCAAAAATTGATTAATATTTCACCTCCATATTGAATCATGCTGCCACTGTAGAGGTTTTTTTTTTTGCCTTTGCTGAATCGTTGATGCTGTGATTTTTATTCCTCGAGATACGTGCGACTCCGTCCTCTCGGCTGCCGATGACGGGGCCTTTCTGTCTGGCTTTAATGATCACTTTTCCTCCCTTCATTTTTCCTCTGTCGAGCTTTCTGTTGTAATCACGAGAAAAGCAAATTGGTTAAAGATTATTCCACTCGCTTGCTAACAGAGAATAAAGCAGCCTTTAGCTAAAAAAGCACACCCGGCCACTCACAAACTCGCCCACCACAGTGAATTACTAACCGGACACGAGCTAACAAATTATTAAACAACTACTAGCTAACAAATAATACTCCAGACTCTAGCTAACAAAGTATTAATCACCTACTAACTAACAGCTAATACTCCAGCCACTAACCAACAATGTATTAAGCGCCCCTAGCTAAAAAAAGAATACTCCAGCCACTAGCTAACAATGTATTAAGCGCCCCTAGCTAAAAAAAGAATACTCCAGCCAATAGCTAACAAAGCATTAAACACCCACTAGCTTACAGAGAATACTTCAGCCACAAGCTAACAGCTGCTCCAGCCACAAGCTAACAATGAACATTTTAGCTATTTGGCCATTTGCTAACATCTGTTGCAGCCACTAGCTACCAAAGTATTAAACACCCATAAGCTAACAGCTCATACGACACTAGCTAACAAAGTACTAAATATCGACTAGCTAACAACTAATACTTCAGCCACATGCTAACAAAGCATTAGACTCCAACTTGCTAAGCAAGAATACTCCAGACACTAGCTAACAACATATGAAACAACCACACGCTAACAGCTAATACTCCACACACTAGCTAACAAAGCATTAAACTCCATCTTGCTAACCATAAATACTCCAACCACTAACTAATGAAGTATTAAACACCTATTAGCTAACAGCTAATACTTCACCCACTAGATAACAAACCTTTAAGCAACCACAAGCTAACAGCTAATACTTCTGCCACTAGCTGAAGCATTAAACTCCCACTTGCTAACCAAGAATACTCCAGACACTAGCTAACAAAATGTTAAACACCCACAAGCTAGCAGCTACAAGCTGACAGACCTGTTTGGTAACGGTTCTGAGGATGATTCTGAAGCCAGACTGTAAATTCAGTGCCCACCTTCATGCCGACAACATCTCCAACCCAAACAGAATATTTTCTGAAGAGTAAAGTACTGGAAAATGTGCTTGTTAGCTCAGAACGACTGCTGTTGCTGCAGCATGGCAGCTCGTTGAAGGCAGCAGTGTTTGAGTGTTTGTCTGAGGGGGAGACCAGAATCCGAAAAAAGACAGAGACGGGTCAGTCAGGACGTTTGCTAAACGCTACATTTGCGTGGGCAAGCAGAGAGGTTACTGGAGACAGAGCGATGGCTAACCCAGCTCCAGGCTAACCGAGCGCACTCACCAGCAGATCTACTGTTAAAAAGCCTCTGCAGCCTGCGTCAAAAAAACAGATTTATAGTAGATGCGGAATGTTAAGATTTTAACTTTAAAATGCAGATGCAGTCTGTGCAATCTGTTGCAATGATGTTGATATATATATATATATGGAATGGTGGTTCTTAGATTGTATGTTGGTCATACATTTAAAAAAATATTGTGATTTTGTTCTTACTTTTTAATTTCTTTATCGGCCTCAATATCACTGATCTGCCCTCGTCCCACACCCAGACTTCTAAAAT
>JBBPCZ010158256.1:0-17877 GCA_037974445.1 Brycinus macrolepidotus | reverse complement strand
CCCCCATCACTCAGTATAACTGTCCTCTCTCTCTCTGGGTGGGTAGGGTGGTCCTCCCTCTCCCCCATTACTCAGTACAACTGTCCTCTCTCTCTCTCTGGGTGGGTAGGGTGGTCCTCCCTCTCCCCATCACTCAGTATAATGGTCCTCTCTCTCTCTGGGTGGGTAGGGTGGTCCTCCCTCTCCCCATCACTCAGTATAACTGTCTTCTAACTTTTAACCAGCAGCATTGTGGTTAGACATCAAAATGGCCTGTACTGTTACTTTACTCAGGATTTGCAAGTTATGATTTTTTAACACCACATACAGCAGTAAAACACATCCAAAAATTATGTTTAATTGGTGATGAAGTTTTTCTTAACATTTAGAAGAGCAAAAATAGCAAAACTGTAGATAAAGACAGTGTTTATAATGTACAATATACATCAAAAGCAAGTGTATTTACAATAATAATTAAAATTCTGACAAATATCAAATTATGTCCTATTAAAAACAGAACAGAGTACCAAACTGTCCAGTACCGAGATGGACAGGGGTTCTTTCAGAGAGTGAAATACGTGAACATATTAAAGTACCGTCATATTTTGCTCTGAAACTGGAGCACAGAAATGTGGCATATATTACACACACATATTGTTATATATATAGTTACAATCTGTTATACATGTCTGGTTCTATGTCCATCATCTTGTGTCATCCAGACTCACAACAATCAAGCACATGTCAGATAAGACAGTCCAGGATAGTGAATAATAGTGTGTATATACAGTTGTGCGTAAAACAGCGTCACCCACATGGTTACATCACGATGCAGCGACTGTTAGTGAGATACTTGTGCGTTCACCAGGGCGTAGTACGCTCCCTGCCGGGCTATCAGCTCGCTGTGTGTGCCCTGCTCAGCCACCTGGCCGTTCTGAATGACCGCGATGATATCAGCATTCTGGATGGTGGTCAAACGATGGGCGATGACGATGCAGGTCCGTCCCTGGCGAGCATCGTCCAGAGCCTTCTGCACGATCTGCACCACAGCAAAGACAAGACTTTTTAGCACTCTTTTAACAAAATTAAAGATTCAAGATTTTTTATTTGTCACATAAACACTTATACAAGCACAGCATGTAGTGAAATGAGCTCCTGAAACATCTGTGAGACTGAGCAAAATAGATACAAAAAATTACAAAAAGTGATAAAAACTAGAAAAAATATATGTAGACAAGTGTAAACATTTATATGTGTAAACAAGATCAGAAATGTGCAAATGAACAGAACAGAATATGTACTGCAAAGTGAAGTGTGTTAGGTGCTGTTGATGTATTTATGATAATACAACTAAAACAGTAATGCAATAGTGGAACAGGCTACTGCATTAACATAGCTAGCAAGTAATATTATCAAATTCCTTAAAATAACCTCAGACATGCTACAACAGCTAGTGGTGCTGGCTGCAAAATTAACTTAGCTAACTAGCTAGCAACATTATCAAATCCCTGTGTGTAAGCTGTGTTACAGTAGCTAGCGACATGGCCTACAATGTTAACTTAGCTAATTAGCTGGCAAGCAACATTTGCAAATTTCTTATAGAAATGTGAGATGAAATTCTGGAAAAAAAATGGCTTCATGAACCTACTTATTGTATTTTTTTGTTCAGTGGTTTAAATGTCTAACACTGTCACCGTCATGTTTTAAGATGCTCGTCCTTTATTATGATGAATGTCCATCATAAAACCAACCTTAGACTGTTAGACAACTATTTTCAAATTATGTTAAAAAGTGGAAAATGGAAAAATGGAGATGCTAAAAAAGACCAAGAGCCTCTCACTGACCTTCTCGCTCTCTGTGTCCAGGGCTGAAGTGGCTTCATCCAACAGCAGCACTTTGGGTCTGCGAACCAAAGCCCGAGCAATGGCGATCCTCTGTTTCTGCCCTCCGGAGAGCTGAGTGCCTTTATCCCCCACACGCGTGTTGTATTGCTGGAAGAACATGCAGATGCCAGTTGTTGGTGTATGGCCTGTTTAACTCAGCTCTTTAGATACTGTTTGTTGATCTACACTCAACTTGAGATGCACCAATATGGAGTTTACAAATCTACAACAACAGATAATTAACACATTGCTGTGGGTGCTAACAATTGCAGTGCAGTGCAAGAGCAAGATAGGTTAAATCTCTAATGATGCCAGCTACTTATACTAGCTGCCTCATGTTGCTTGTTTTCAATTATGGCTGGTTGTCCGAGAAGCATCTTAGTACTGAAATGGTGCATGAATAGTAGAGCGAGCATCTCAGTGAACACTCTCTCTTTAGAGGATTTTAATACTGAGCTTTTGGGAAACTTTGTCCAGATTAATGGTAATGGAAAGTCATCTGTTCTGTTGGATACAGTTAGTAGCAATTCCATTATTATGAAAGTTATGAACTTTATCAGAGAAAAATGTACATTGTGCGTCTCTTTGACATATGCCTGATAACACAAGCTAATGATGAAACCAAAATATACCTCCGGTAGAGTGAGAATGAAATCATGGATATTGGCATTTTTAGCAGCTTCCACGATCTCTTCCTGGCTGACCACGCGGCAGTTGTCTCCATACTGGATGTTCTCAGCGATGGTGCAGTCAAACAGGATGGGCTCCTGAGAGACCAGGCCCAGCTGAGAGCGCAGCCAGGCAAGGTTCAGCCTCCGAGTGTCCATCCCGTCCGCTAACTGAGAAAGACAAGCAATAAGCAACAGCTAACAGCAAACACCAGCAATACCTGCTGCTGTACTTATACTTGTACTTCTTGACAGGTCTGTAGACATTGATGAGCCACCTCAAAAAAGAAGTGGGAAGTACAGCATTGTCTAGGTATCAGATGATTAGCATGTTAAAAGGCCTCTCGACTCACCACTTGCCCATTGGCAGGATTGTAGAAACGTTCCAGCAGCTGGACGGAGGTGCTCTTCCCACAGCCGCTGCCTCCCACCAGTGCCAGTGTCTGTCCTTGGGCCACCGACACATTCAGCCCCTGCAGAATCTTCACGTCTTTACGTGTTGGGTAAGAGAAGTGGATGTCACGGAACTCTATGTCTCCTTTAAAATTCATCTGAGATGAAAAGCAAGAGCAACATGGCCTGCAGTCAGGGCGCGAAATACAGGGATTGACACTTGAGACCCTCCCAAAAGCCTCAACAGCAAAATTTGTAAGCGACGTGAAAATGTTGAAATGAGCATTTGCTTGAGCTAAAAGATGTTCAGCCCTCCCCATTTAATAGACATTTTGTTTGATCTTGTCTGTTGCCTTACCCCTCCCCCTTCAACAGATATTTTGTTTTATTTCATCTGTTACAAACATTCCTCCTTTGTCAACAGATATTTTGTTTCATTTCGTCCATAGCCAACTTTCAACAACCAGCCCCCAGTTATCACCTGGTATTCTGTCTAGTACCCAACTCTGACTGTTTTGGTTTACAAGCTGAAGAGATCCCCCACTCACCGGTTTGTCTCCTGCTTTACTGTAGATGTCAATCTCTGGCGTCTTCGCAAGCAAGTCTAAGATCCTCCCAGCCGCAACTTTGGCTTTGGCAAAGTCCGGGGCGAATGACGAGGACTGGCCAATGCTCATGGCAGCAAAGACAATTATAGAAAACACCCTGATTGACAGAAAATTGATGGTCAGTGTTCCATTCAATTGTCAAATCATCTGACTTGGAATAAGTTTCCCAACTGCACTTACAGGAAAACATTCTCAAATTCGGTGTAGCAGTGTGCGATCAGCCAGGCTCCAAAACGAAAGACTGCAGCGTTGACGAAGTAAGGAATTGCTTGTGCGAGGGCAAAGGTGACTCCATAAATTGGTGCTTTGCGTAGGCCAGCTCTGCAAATTAATGGCCAAATTATTGAATGTGGTCCAATCTGTAAACCAGTTCATACCTTAAACACAACACGAGTCAGACAACAAGTAATCAGAGTCAAGATTTACCGATATGGCTTAATGAGGCTGTTGGTGAAATTGCGGAAGAAGACATCTTCCTTTGTTAATGCAACAACAGTCTTGAAGTTCTCAACAGTTTCTGTGGATATCTGTGAAAGATTAGAATTTATGTGGCAGTCAGGGGCATTGGAACTTGTCTAACTGCAAATTTATCCTCTTTAGTAACCTTCACAAAACACTGAGAAATATACCTTGCCTGACATTTCCAGTGCACTCTGGTCTTTGGAGGCATGACCTGTCATGGCCCTCATTTGAATGAAATTGGCTCCAGTGAGGAAAGGCACACAGGCGAGGATGAGAAGTGTGAGCTGCCAGCAAAAGCAGAAGGCCACAATCACAGCTATAAGCAGGGCACAGATAGAGTTGGTGGCCAGACCCACTCTGGATCCTGCTGCCTGAGAGGGCAGAGGAGAGAAGAGAGTGAGATAATTGGATTTGGATGAGTCAAAAACATATGTACATACAACGGAATACTAAATGCTCTTTGGAGTCACCCAGTGATTTGAGAGCCCTCAGCAAATGCTTATACCACTTATGGCTACCAGTTATAGCATTTAAAGCAGAAAAACAACCATAAACAAACAGCTGCCACCATCTGTTCCACTCACCCCTTTAACCAGTGAAGCATCAGTTGCTAATTTAGTGGTCAGGACTCCAACTGCATTGTTGTGGTCATCAAACCAGCCAATCTCCTATTAAGACACACAATCTTTGAGTCATCGATAGAAACCAAGTATCAGTCTTTGATAAACCATCATCTAATATGACTAGGTGGGAAGGTGATGACGTACCTGTCTTAGGATGGCTTTGAAAGCCTGACTCCTCAACCTCATGGTCAAGATTTCTCCAGACTTGCCAAACATGTAACCCTGGAGGAAAAGATCCATCAGTATTTAAATTGGTGAGATTATCATAAAACGATTAGCCACAGAACCCAACATTCAACCCTGCATGGTAACAGGAGGACACATCTAACACCTCAGGTGTGTCAGTCTGGTGTACCTGAAAGAAATAGGTGATGAACGCCACAGCTCCAACAAGGAGGAAGAGAAGAGAGAACAGTAGAGTCTTCTGTCTCTTCACTTCTGGATCTGGCTCAACAAACACCTAAACACAAATCATGTAATTTTAACAAAGACACATTCTTGTTTAAGCATGTATTTAAGTTCACTTGAGTACTCAAGCCATAGATGAGTCGTAGACCTTGCAAAGGAGAAACGTGTCTGTCAACTGGCAAACAATAAGGAGGATGACTACTCACACCAATGATTTTGGCAAAGAGGATGCCCACACAGGGATAGACAGCTCCTCCCACAAAGCTGGCCAGCGTGCCCACCATCACATAGGGCCACTCTGGCTTATTCAGGGCGAGGATCTTGCTGAAAGGGACTTCTGGAGGTTTTTCGTCTTTCTAACAAGGAGATAATCATAAATTAATCCTTAATTTGAAGAAACCACAAATAGTTATGTGGTTGCAGTGTTGAAAACATTCCAATTGTACCTCCTTTTTCTTTTCAGATTTTGACTTCTTTGACTTCTTCTTCGATGACTTCCTTTTTGAAGATCTCCTTTGAAGTGGCCGGCTGCGTCTTAACGAGTTTCTCTCAAAACCACCATTTTCTATTTTCACCTCCATCAGGTCCTCAGATGTGTCGCTGTCAGATGATTCCTGACATGTTTCCCCTTCGGAAACATTATCCTCATCTTCACCATCACCGGAGTTCCCACCAGTCTGTTTACCAGGGATTAAAAGAAAATTACATTTCAGCAACAATGACAAACACATCTAACAACCTGTTATGACCTTAAGCCTATTGTGTGAGAGCTGAGTACCTGCTGCATGACGAGTGAGTAGTAGACTCCCTTCTTGTTCAAAAGTTCCCTGTGAGTTCCTTGTTCCACCACTTGACCATCCTTGAAGCCAGCAATCACATCAGCAGTGCGGATGGTGGACAGCCGGTGAGCAATCACTATAGTGGTCCGACCTGCTCTTGCCTAGGAGGACACCGACAGGGTCAGGGACCATTGTTTGCCTCATCAAGTGGTCAGTGTAACAAGAGCAACTGCCCTGTGAATGATTTTTATAAATTTGGACCTCCTATAAGTGTAACAGAATGGTTACAGCCACTCTGGTTACCCAAATCTATGCACCTGGATTTTGTCCTTCTTCTTTCATGTCCTCTTTCATTTGTTTGCAAGTTGTGTTAACAGTCCACACGATCTAAACAAGTTTTGCTCAAATCCAGTCTTATAAGGCTGGTGTCCAGAACAGTTTGGTGGTTTCCTTGCTCAAACACTGGTTCAACTTACCTGTTATTTGCTAAGGTTTAGTGATTGTGTTTGATGAGGGGAACCATCAAACTGTGCAGGACATTGGCTCTCCAGGACTGGAGTTGGAATAGTTGTAACAGTCCATGGAGGACATAACTGGCAACAAATGCAGAGAAAGTAAATCCTCCAGTTGTTCAAAAATAAGTGGCGTTTGAGACATATTTGCAATATGTGGAAATGTCAGGTATAAACATCTCGTTCTCCACTTGTGCAGGTCCTGGTCAAATCATTTATGACCATTTTGACCCAATGACCAAATGAACCCTGGAGAATCTCCATGCCCTGACCTTTGTCCTAGTGGATGCACCTATATGCAGCACTACTGTTTTAAGCAAATACTGGTCTCCTACCAAATCATATTTTGTGTGGCAAACCTACAGGGAATTCTAAAGTGTAGGTCACTGTGTCTCTAGGTTAAATTTACCTTATCTAAAGCAGCCTGCACGATAGATTCACTCTGGGTGTCCAGGGCCGATGTGGCCTCATCCAGCAGGAGGATTTTGGGGTTCTTGACCAGAGCTCGAGCAATAGCAATCCTCTGCTTCTGCCCACCACTCAGCTGGGCTCCTCGTTCTCCCACCATGGTGTTCAGTTTCTGTCTCAGGAAAATGAATCAAGCATTTACATGAGCTCGAGAAGGCAATCCCAGAACCATTTATTCTTAATGAAGCATGATCTGAGATATTTTCTGATTATCTTAGTGTTCTCCTGCTCATGTAGTCTGAAATGGTTAAACTTAAAATCTGTGTACAAACTTTCAGGCTTTGGAATCTAAAGAACTAGTTTTCTATTTGTCAAGGGAGATGGTAATATGGGCTGCGGAATGAAGCCTTTAAGGTCATAATTGTAGTTTCTTACATCTGGTAGTCTGGAGATGAACTCATGGGCGTTGGCCTCCTTCACTGCCCTTTCAATGTCCTCATCAGTGGCGTCCTCACGGCCGTAGCGGATGTTCTCGGCAATAGTGGTGCCGAAGAGCACAGGCTCCTGGCTCACGATGCCCATGTTCTCCCTTAGCCATCGCACATTCAGAGAGCGAATATCTCGACCATCAAGGGTCACCTGTACACGCAGATGCATTGATCAGAACAAGGCACTTAACTTTTGAGGGAAGGAAGACTTTTTTGTCAATAACACTCTGAGACATCCTTAGACACACTTACTTCCCCTGCATCTGGATCATAAAACCTTTGCAGCAGCTGAATGGTGGTGCTCTTGCCGCAGCCACTGGCCCCAACCAGAGCGATCGTCTTGCCACGGGGCACTTTCAGACTCATCCCCTGGAGGATCTACAAGAAGACAGAATATCAAAAGTATTCTTCAGTTAGGAAGCCAAGCTGTTTATGTGAATTACCTTAAGTGGTGGTCTTTAAAACCAAACAGACCATGTAAATGGCACAAGTAAATAAACTAAAGGGTATTTTTCTTTCATTTATTGATACCAAACAGACATCGTAACACCTTAGCTACTTAACCCTCAGAACTCAGAGTGTATTAGTAAACTCTGATTTCAGTAAATATAAAGGTGTAAAACAGTCTAGAACCGGTGTTTGTTCTCCTACACACTGGCTGTTTGCTGCTCTTTCTCTCAGCGAGCCACCGCTCGGCCGCTCTCCGGAGCCCCTCCCTCTGCGGGTCTATCTAGAAAGTTCTTCCGGGTTCAAAGATCTTGTGTTTTTTCTGTTTGTTTCTAAGGCCTAAAATAAAAGAAATTTAGACGTTTTTGTTCTTTATGGGCATTTGCCTTTGACATCATTTTGAAAACCCCAGTAGTGGTTATTATTATTACATGTTTTTACAATTACAATAACTTTGGTTCTATGTGACATTGGAACACCAAACAAAGCTCAGCATGAGTCTGACACCTCGAGCATCAACACAACCCGGGGCAACTTCCATATAAGGAGCTGTTTTGCTGTATGACCACAATTTACACTTCTGGTACGGATCCATGCCGCTCGCATTCTAAAGGTTAATAAATGTATTTGAAGGCAATCCTGAATTGATTGTATTCTGAAAGCACCCTGAAAAGAAGAAACTGATAGGAATGAGGGGCTGGACATAGTTACTAGGTCATATGAAGATACAGTTGTGGCTGAAATTGCTGTTTGCAGTAACTATAAATGAGGTGGTCATCCAAGTAACATCACTGGTTCTTCTTATGACCGGGCACTTTGGCCAGAAATGTTGTCTGACCAACATGGAGGACATATTGAAGGCTATTGCTAAGCCAAAAATGTGCTTTGATTACCTTCACATCCTTTCTGGAAGGGTAACTGAAATGGATGTTCTTGAACTCAATGTCGCCTTTCACGCTGTCCGGTTTGTAGCCCTCCTTCGAACTGCTGTCAATGGGACGAGGCTGGGAGATGGAAAAAATAGCTGATTTACAAAATATTATTCTCACAACACACTATGATATCAATAAACCATAAAAATAAGCACAAAAGTACCATGTCGATGGTTTTATAGACGTCGTATGCAGCCCCACGGGCCTTGGCGATACTCTCCAGATTGGGAGCCCCCTGACCCAAGGAGAAGGCTCCAATCATCACTGAGAAGAAGACCTGAGAAAGAAAACAATTTCACGAATGTATTACGTAAGATACGAGTTCATGTCATGGATGGCTGCAAGGTTACATCACGTCCTCTAAACTTACAGTGATGACTTTTCCAATGGAGTAGTTCTCCGGTTCGTCTACGGAGAGCTTGGTGCCATACCAAAACGCCAAAGCGTATGTTGCGAAGATGAATAATTGCGTTATGCCCATGGACACATTCGTGGTTATGGCTTTTTTCACTCCAAAGTTCTTTGCATCCACTAAATTGGCCTCATACCTGAAATATAGACAGGTTATCTGGCATTTGAATCTTGAACACAAACAACCAGTCTGGGCACTGTTATGTAACAGCCATCGTGGAGGGACAATCAGTTCTTAGTAGATTTTCACTGTCTAAAAACATCAAATCACTATTTGTGTAAACTTGTAACCTTCGGCAGTAATTTTATTTATTTATTTATCTACAGTTTTTATATCCACTTATCTTACTGACTACAACATTTTTATATATAGCATCATACATTTAGAGCTAAGCATTTTCTAAATAGTTCTGGAGAATTTATTATGGCTTATACTATATTTTATATTGTTCTTATCTTTGTGTCTCTGTGTGCCTGTGCAGTCATATCATAAGCAATTTCCTCCTGGATCAATAAAGTGAGATATAACAGATGCTCACTTTTCTACAGCTTTCTTCTGGCCGTTGAAGGCCACGACTGTTCTGATGGCCACAAGTATCTCCTCGGCCACGGCTCCAGCTTTAGCATAGGCTGACAGCTCCTTACCGGTGAGACTGGCAAGGATCTGTGGAGGGGGGGGATTGGTCATAATCAAAGGAATTGCATGTAGCACAACTCTACAGCACGAAGTGTTAAATTGTTTAATGTGAAAATGTAAGAATATTCCAGAAAGAATCAACTGCAGTGTGATTATTTCATATTGTGGGGCTTGCTGCAATTCCCAACCCCAGTAACAAAAGAAAGGAAAAATTAGCACACAAACACAGATACTGATCATCTAGAAAGGGGACTGACCTCTGCAACCCCCGCCCCCCCCTCCCTCCGCCCCACGTACACACACATATACATACACCTTCCCTGAACTTCTCTCCCCTTGTCCTAACACAATCCATTTACACACTGATCTGCTCTGCTTTATACAAACAACTCACACTCTAAATGCCTCTGTAAATACCCCAATATTTATTATTATTATTAATTATTATACTGCACATTCTCTGTCCTGCTGCTGCTATGTTTGCCCAATTCTATTTATTGCTGTCTACCTCTGTTCTGCATTTCTGCATTTTTGCACACGTAACTCTCCGCTGCTAGAAAACAGTATCTGTCATAATACTGTACTCATTCAAACTAGTACTGTAGCTGTCGACTGGACAAATTGTTGTCTTGTCCTGTTGTTTTGTTCTTCTTGTGTATTTTCCTTGCTCTCTCTTTCTACTTGCACTCTGTGTATTTAGTCTTGTTTGCACTTGTAGTCCTGTAGTGTTTTTGTTTTTGTTCTTTGTGGGTCTGATTTTGTTCTTTGTGTTGCTCCGTGGTCCTAGAAGCACGTTGTTTCATTTCACTGACAAATGGTGACAAATGTTGAAAAAATACATTAGCAAAGACTAAATGTGTACGTACTTTGGACCATACAGCAGCCGAACCCGCCAGCAGTGGACTGACAGACATGATGACCAGTGTTAGCTTCCAGCCATAGATAAATCCGATGATTATGCCGGCGAGGAATCTGCAGAAGAACTGGACAAATATCGTGATCTTGTCTCCCAAGCCGTCATTGATGGTGTTAATGTTACTGTTGGGAGAAAAATTCCAAACGATGATTCTGAAGGTTTGAGAATGGAAACAGCATTCAATTTTTGCAGGACAAGCCTGACCATCATTAACGTACTCTGTGAGTCGAGTGTTGAGTTCTCCGATGGGATGTGTGTCGAACCATGCCATCTGCTGGTGGAGGATAGCGTGGAAATACTTCTCCCGGATCCGCTTGGTCTGTCTCGTGGCTGTCAGCAGGAACAGCGTGACCTGGAAGGTGCCAAGGAGGAGCACCCCAGCACCTATCCCAACAAAGTAGTACGCATCCCTGTATGAAGAAGAAGACTTTAGTCTCACCGTAATTCAGTGAACAACAACTATGACCAGAAGATGCTTGAGGGCAACTCACAATGTCATGGTCCCTTCAATGTCACTTCCAGGAACAGTCACACAACCCGTGGAGCTTTTTGTGGAGTTAAAGGTGAAATTTCCTGCAGAGCACGAACAAAGCAAGGGTTCCAACCAAAGTTCTCATGATGCTCAGAAACAGTAAACGTTGCATCTTAAAATTAAAGTGGCTGTTTTTGTCATGCATGAACACACCATACCACAGCACACGGTGTGAAATTCTTTTCTTCATTTAACCGATTCACCTGAGTAAAGCAGTGAGCAGCCAACAAAGGTGCCCAGGAAGCAATGTGTGGGGATGGTACCTCAGCGGTGCCACTGGCAGCCCGGGGTTTCGAGCCCATGTCCTTCCGATCACAGGGGCAACTTCCTAACCACCAGGCCACCAGCTGCCCCATCGTCAAACTGTCCTTCTTGGGTACCACTTTACAATAAAACTACCCTTGTAAAGGGTTAATAATTGACATAAAATCAGGTTGTTAATAAGATTGTAGACAATTTATAAATCATTACTAAGCAGTTATAAACAAGTTATAACAGTTGTCATGCATTGATGCAGGCTCACTATTTGTCAAGATCTGGTGTTTTAATGGCAGCTGCATGATAACAAAGACCTGATGAAGCTGACAGTTTAACATTCTACCTGAGAAAGAGACAAGATAAGCTAAGATAAGATAAGTTATAACTTGTTTATAACTGCTCATTAATGATTTATAAACTGTGTACAACCTAATTAACAACCTGATTGTAAATCCTTTTTAAGGGTAGTCTTATTAGTGTCTCGTATCCACCTTTTTTTTAGCACAAACTTTTTTTTACCCATAACACCAAAGTTTGGGTGCCTCCAAAAACTCGTATTATAGCAACTATGCAACCGCACTTTGTATTTTCTTGCAGAAATGCATCTAGTTGTAAAGTGTTACCCCTTCTTGGTAGCACGTGAGGTCCTATCCTTCACACAGATCTCAGAATGAGTAACATGGACCTTATGCGTACCTGTGATATTGAACTGTTCTCCACTTTGCACAAAGCTGTCAGTCATCGTCCCAAACACAATGCACATGATGGGCAGAGCAGCTCCATGAACAGCAGCGCACAGAAGGGAGATCAGCATCAGGAACACCTCCGGACAGGTGGCGTAGCGAAACTACAACCAAAAAAGACGCCTACTTCATGTGGATTTCCTCAGGCTGGCTTCATGTGGTGAAATGTTCATACAGCTTTAGTCTTACACTAGACCCCTGGAGCTCAGTTGGAGCTTCATCTTCAGGTGCAACCATCACACCTTTGTGGATCAGTCAAAAAGCTTGTGCCGTAACGTCCATTAATTTTCAGTTCTGAACAAGAACACTAAAACAAGACTAATCCGTTCGAAACCAGCAAGCTGAAAGATCTAGTTAGCTAAAGTTAGCATTCCAACTATTTGAACATTTGTGCACAAACGTCATAATCACCTTTTTTTTCTTTTAATTTGATTAAAGGCTGATTTTTTGCTAATTTTTGCTACTTTGATGTATGGCAAATATTTTGGCTTATTTTTATTAGCTTTCTTTAACACCCAAAGCTCACAATGCATGGGCTAAATGATCACAAAAACACATGTCCATTTCCAGCACTGTCCTGCCAACATAAATAACATTATTTGCTCTTTCACATTCATTTTAAGTTCTGAAAGGAAAATTTTGATGCCTTTTTAAATAATGCGAAAAAATGGCTAGGTAGCACAATGAGGCTCTCACAATTACATTATGACATTTACGTCAAAAATTGCTGCAAAATCAAAGGGTACTACTTAGCTAAAGGTTAGCATTCGTAGCCTACGTAAGGCTTTCATGGCATCTGAAATAAACCTACATAAACAGTTAACACAACCCGTCAACAAAGTGTTACCAATTATGGCAAAACGATGCTGTAGATGAAAAATACTAGTGGTTAATGTTGCTAATTGATGTCATTTTGCACAGAAATTGCTTTATTCAACACCTGATATGAAATTATTAACATAAAAAATTGTTTTGTTTACTCCCAATGGTTCTTTCAGCTCAGTGGAGTGAAAACCAAAAATGCAACTCACCAGCTGGAAAAAGCCAACCGACTTCACAGGCTCCTTGTCTTTATCCAACTTCTTCTTCTTCCTTAAATAATAAGGGAAAAGTGATGATCATTAAGACCTTTTTAACATGGTGGTTTTTATTTTTTCCTTTATTTAAGTCCTCAGTGGTTCCCTGGAGTATCTAGGATCTATATTTGGATGCTCTAACCTTCTACCAAATATATACAAAATATAACCAAACTTTAAGATGAAAATAAAAGATTGTATTAAATATCACCCTAACTTTAACCCAAAACTAATCCTAATACTAAACCTGAACCCAATACTGTTGAGTTTCACAGATAGTTTGATAACAGTAAAACTATCTGGAGATCATCCACAGGGGTCTACCAAAATAAAGTGTAACCAAAGGATTTTACTTTCAGAGCATATGGCTCCACCCACTAGCATCTACTTCTAACATAAATGTTTACATTAAACCTCCTATTTAACCCTTATAAGTGTATCATTAAACTCTGATTTCAGTAAATATAAACGGTGTAAAATAGTCTAGAACCGGTGTTTGTTGCTCTTTCTCTCGGCGCACCGCCACTCGGCCGCTCTCCGGAGCCCCTCCCGGTTTTCCCCACCCACTTGTGGGCGGAGACTATCCTGAAAGTTCTCCCGGGTTCAAAGATTTTGTGTTTTTCTGTTTGTTTCTAAGACCTAAAGTAAAAGAAATTTGTTCATTTTTGTTCTTTATGTTCATTTGCGTGTGACACCATTTTTAAAACCACATTAGCGGTTATTATTATTACATTTTTTAAAATTACAATAACTTTGGTTCTTTGTGACACTGGAACACCAAACAAAGCTCAGCATGACGTCTGACACCGTGAACATCAACACAAATCAGGGAAACTTCCATAAAAGGACCTGTATTGCCAGATTCCCCATTTGTTGCGCTTCTAAAACGGATCTGTACTGCTTGTATCAACTGTTCTCAACCTTGCTCTGCACATTTTAATGTTCTCCTGCTCTACCAAACCCAACCACATCCTCCTTCAAAGCGTGTTGGAGAACAATCACACATGCAGGCCTGGAGGGGACCTTCCAGGACCTGACCTTCAGACAAAAGAACATCAGATCGTAATCATTTACTTCTTGTCCTTCTTGGACTTGGAATTCTTCTCTGGCTGCTTCTCGGGTTCCTCATCATCAGGTTTCTTCTCTTGGGGCTTCTCGTCCTGCGTGAAGGCCAGGTTGAGGTGGCCCACTGGAATGACCTCTGAGAAGGAAAGAGGAACCACATGGAGGTTTTCTGATGGCCAAGAGTTTCTTCACAATTGTTTTACAGTCATTTCAAACCAGACAAACCTGTGGAGCCTTAGGAGAGAGAGACTTTATGTAATAGTGAAGTGAACTCACCTTGCGGGTCCGGCGGCCTCTCAGTTTCTGTAGCGTTTGGTTCTTCTCTCATTCTGGCAGAGCAGAATCTAGCTGTTCCTAGAAGGAAAACAAATCAGAGATCCAAATAAGCATTGCTAGAATGAGAAGGTCAGCATGGTGATTCCGAAAGCAACAACTAAGGAAATTCTGAGTAAAACCTTGTATCAATTTTTACAATTAATCAGAAAATTCCCGCCACTCTTTAGGTCAGAATTTAATGGTAAGTGAACCAAAAAAGCCACGATTCTGGAGATCCGAGGTTTCATTCCAGTATGCTCTGGTCAAGTCCTGGAGACCAGTTTCCTCCTGACCTCAACACACCTGATCTACCCCTGGAAGCCCTGATGTTCACCTGATAAAGTGGATCAGGTGAGCTGGGCCTGAGGATTCTGAGGGGCTCTAACACTGGGGTTAAAAACCACTGGACTATAAAATATGACCAAAATAACATAATAATAATTATAAATACATAATAAATACAAATCTGTACTATAAACATGGTTTAAGTCAAATAAACAAACAAACAAACAAATAAATAAATACATACACATAAATCTGAACTACAAAACTGGTCTGGAATAAATGCTCAAAGTAAAATAATAATAATAATAATAATAAGAAGAAGAAGAAGAAGAAGAAGAAGAAGAAAAGTCATCTGGACTAAATAACTGGACTGTAAATATTGTCAAAGCATAACAATAATAATAATAATAATAATAATAATAATAATAATAATAATAAATGAATAAAACTTGAACCTCTGAACCACACATACATAGATATTTCAAAAAACAATTAAAATCAGGGCAATTTTAAACCTTAGGAATAATCATTATTATTTTTATTTACTGTTCATTGTTTAATTTGCTTTTTGTCTTCAGTGTGTCAAAGAACTATTCATTTCCTGTTGTGTATGTCATTGTGCATTTTATGCCAAAATGTTTTTTTTAATTGTGCTAGCAGCAAAATTGTGCAAATGTTTTTAAAATTTTTTTTTATTTTTAGTAAATCATTTTTAGGACTCCTATTTTATGAATAAATTATTGACTCACCTCATGCAGAAATCACAGACAGCAGGTCGGCCCAATCTGAAGTTTGCAAATATTTGCCTCGCCTTTCTGCGGATGATACTTATAGCTCAGGTTCCCGGAGGGACACGCCCCTTTCACTGTGCCAAGAGTCACACCTAAAACAAAACGGCGAATGACTTCTGTCCTCTTTATGGAGATAAACATCAGCATTAATCTGCATGCCTGATCTTCCTCTCAGCTGGGGTCAGGCCACAGCAAAAATAAAAGAGGAAATAGGTAACAGGTAACAGGAAAGTATACTCGTGCAAAACTATACTATTTTATTCCTATCTTATCTTTGTCCTATTGACATTAAATGAAAGAAATGCGAAAAAATGTTTTACTGTGACAGGCTGCAAAGTGCCTAAAGTTCCAACCACTCAGCATTCAGCACCACCAGTGTACTGATCACCGTCTTAGGAAGCAGAGTACGAAGAAATGAGGGGTGGATCAAGATATTACTGCATATATATATATATATATATATATATACACATATATGTATATATATATATATGTATATATATATATATATATATATGAAACCACTGATGTAAAAACCATTACGTTTACATTTACCAGTTGGAGGCCAGGTTTTCTGAACATCTCCCTCTCCTCCAGATTCACTAAACCCAGGTGAACACATGACAAAGCCATGTTTCTGCAGAAGCTGAAAAAGACCTGCAGCGTTCACCCCTGTTGAGACACATTTCTGGGCTGTGACAGCTGGATGACAGTAATAATAATAATAATAATAATAATAATAATAATAATAATAATAATAATAATAATAATAATACATTTTATTTGAAAAACACCTTTCAAAACACTCAAGGACGCTGTACATAACAAAATGATAAAAAGAACAAGCATACGAGCAGACAATTTTCAGAATCTACATAAAACAATCCAAAATAATATGGCAGAGTGGAGGAGATTATGTTGAATAAGCTATTTTGAACAGGTGAGTTTTGAGCCTAGATTTAAAAAGAGGAAAAGAAGTGATGAAGGAGCTGAAAGCCCTGCTCCCCACGGTGGCAAGACGGGGGGAAGGGACAGGGAGAGAAAGAGAGGAGGAGGATCTGAGGCAGCGAGATGGAGTGGTGATCTGAACCAAATCAGACAAATATAGAGGGGAGAGTTGGTGAATGGCCTTAAATGTGTACAGAAGAATTTTGAAATTGATGCGATGTTTTAACCGGGAGCCAATGAAGCTGCTGCAGAACGGGAGTGATGTGATGGATGGAAGGGGTCCTGGTGGGGTCCTGGTGGGGTCCTGGTGATAATACGAGCAGCAGAGTTCTGGACAAGTTCGAGCTTATGGAGGGATTTTTGAATAAGACCAAATGAAAGTGAACTGCAGTAATCGACCCGGGAAGTAACAAGGCTATGGTCAAGAATGGCAGTGGCATGTGGGGTGAGAGAAGGACGGCGGCGATTAATGTTGCGCAGATGGAAATATGCAGACCGAGTGACATTACTGATGTGTGAATTAAAAGATAAAGTGCTGTCGAGGATGACACCCAGACTTTTCATATGTGGATGTATGTGCAGAAATACCGAAGAGTGCATCACACACGCTGCGTTTGGTTCGGTTTGTGTCACGTGTTCATGAGTTTAGTCAGTTGGTTCAGCCAAAGAGGTCAGGAGTTTGCTAGTTATCCCCTTAAACTCTCAGCGTCTTAAAGTATGTCTAGACTTAATTTCCTCACTCTCAGATTAAGTCCTGAATTGAATTAACTCAGTCATTGATGCTCATTACTACAAAGCTCACATATTAGGTATGGAATTGGATCAGGTACTGAATCACATTAGGTACTAAACAATATCAGGTACTGAGTCACATTAGGTACTGAAACATATTTAGTACTGAATCACATAAGGTATTGTATCATATTTAGTACTGAATAATATTAGGTACTTAATCATATTAGGTACTGAATCATTTTTTGTACTCAATCACATAAAGGGCTGAATCATTTTAAGTACTGAATCACACTGAGTACTAAATCAGATTAGGTACTGAATCATTTTAAGTATTTAATCCCATTAGGTATGGAATAGTACTGAATCATATTAGGTACCAAATCGTATCACGTACTCAATCATATTACTGAATGTTTGTGTGCTCAATCACATGAGGTACTAAATCATATTAGCTAGTGAACCCCATTAGTTACTGAATGTAATTAGGTACTGAATCATGGTACTGAATCATGTTAGGTACTGAATCATGTTAGAATAATCCAAATCATTTATTGTAGATACTAAATCATTTATAA
>JBBPCZ010158229.1:0-17881 GCA_037974445.1 Brycinus macrolepidotus | reverse complement strand
TGTGTGTGTGTGTGTGTGTGTGTGTGTGTGTGTGTGTGTGTGTGTGTGTGTGTGTGTGTGTGTGTGTGAGAGAGAGACGACGTGTGTGAGAGAGAGAGAGAGAAAGAGAGGGACAGTTACTGGGACAGACATACTTGTGGTTGTAAATATTTGTATATCAATTTTTACATTTTTATTTTAACAAATCTTATACTACTAATGTTTGTGTGAGCTAAAGTTTTAGAAATGCCTTGTTATATATGTCTGGGGATTTTACAGTAAAAAAGAGAAATTTTCAGATTTTCTGTTTGGCTCTGCTGCACCTCAGCAATCATTCGTAAAAACGTAGCAACACCATAGCAACTACCTAGCAATAACCCCAGTTACCATAGCAACCACACAATCACACCGCATTTTCTTGCGGAAATGCATCTACTTCTTTTCTAATATTTAAAGGCTTAAACAATGTGCAATGTACAAGTATATCCCGGTCGATATGAGAAAAAAAAAATCTGAAAATCTGTTAATTTCTCTTTTTTCTGCAAAATTCCCCAAACATACATGTTAAAGCTTTTGTAAAGCTTCAGCTTACACACACATTAGTATTGTAATAAGATTTGTTGGAAAAAAAACACTCAGAAACTCTGTCTGTGCTGCTTAGAGTCAAAAGTACCCCTCCCTCACACACACACACACACACCCTCCCTCAATCACACTCGTGATTGTTCTTCTCACATCACGTTTTTACTGCATTTTCACGATCAGAAATAAAAATATATTTCGTTATTTTAAACGAGATCATTTTCAAAAATTGATGCCATTTTCAAGTTTCCAGGCACACAGAAGCTCCAAATCAGGGCGTCCTTTTGTACACAAGGGTGTTTTATCAGAAATGCGCTAACACACATGCACACAGAGTCTCTCCCTCTCTCTCTCTCTCTGACTTTCTCCTGGTTTGCACAGCCCAGAGCAGCTGTCTGGCTGGCTGCCAAGATTTTTTGGGCAGGCTGCCATGTAAGGTGACTCTTACCAAGCTATTTATGGATGATAATGACTGAACGCTAGCATTATTCATAGGCTGATTATTTTTAATTAAACCACAAGAAACAGTCAGGCATGTCTTTTTTTTTTATTATTTTGCTTCGTGTTTGTTTCTCTGTGTTTTGTGTTTTTTTGCCTTTTTGTCCGCCCTCAGCATCAGCACGTGTGACGTCACCTTTCAACTTTCTCTCTGTCAGACAAATTTATAGGTCTCTCGACCACTCTCTCTCTCTCCCAGTATGTTTTAGAGGTCTCTCGGCCAATTTTTAAATGATCAATACTCGGCCCCTGATCAACAGATCACAAAGTATTATGCACTGGATATTAGCAGATGTCTTGACTTTGGAGTGGTTCCGAAATTCAGCACGAGCTCCAACGAGAAGCGGCACCTATTTTGGCAATAAAAAGAATAATAAAAAGAAAACTTAAGAGTAGTGTGATTGCTGTACGGTTGTATGGTAACTTGGCTGGTTGCTAGGTGGTTATTAATGGTTGCTAAGGGCGGAGGAGTATGCACAGAGAAAAAGTTGACGGCCAGCAAAACCAACTCTCACTTTCAAACTAAGGCACTTAAGCCCTTAGAAGCTATACTTCTTCTAAAAGGGTGCCATTACTTTCAACCAAAGAGCAGAGTACCCAAACTTTTGCCCTTATGCAGATTTGAACAACAAACTCTACTGACACCTCAAATCACTGATGCACTCTCTCCATGTCTCTCACACATTCTCTCCACATTTATTTTCAATGACCAATTTTTGGACAATGTCCAAGAAGCTGCATGTACCCAAACTTCTGCACTGAAAGAGACACTCAAACATTGGTTTTATGACCAAAAAAAGAACGCCTAGTCTCCAGCCCAACACCCTAACCACTCAACCATGGGGAAAAAATCACCCCCTCTCCACAAAAGCCACATTCATGTACTGCACCAGATTCAGCGTTCATGCACTGATTATTTTCAATAAACCACAACAAACAGAGATGTTTTTCTTTTCATAACTGACCTGTATGTGCTGAAAGTGGAGAAGGGGCAGTTTTGGGAGTGTGGCACTTGTTGGGGAGACAGGGTGGGGCAGATTTTTTTCATTCATTAAATTACAGGCACTAAGGTCTGGAAAAAACGTGCATGGCGCACATTTGACTCATTTCTTCTCTCCTAACGCCGTGTGTTTAGCGTCTGATTTCTCCTCCGGGCTGTAGCCTTCCTCTGGCTCTCTGCCAGTGTGAGATGATATCACAATGGCCAATGTTCAATGAATGGATCTCTGTGGGCAAAATTATTGATTTTGAATTATCAGTGCTCGGTTCCTCATCAAAAAACTGAATACATGCTCACAACACTGGATACCCAAGGTCTTTGTTTTGCACTCGGGCCCCGTGCGACAAGACTAAACTTCCACCATTCAAAACATGTATGTTATTTTCAGCAAGCCAAAGTGTTTCAGCTGTAAGGCGAACAGTTGATTTCAGAATTTGTGGACGGCCGTACCTCCATGAATTCCACTCCGTTCCTGAGTCAGCCAGACTCTCCCCAGGAAGGAACCGCCACAATCTTTAAGGTCTGAACTTCAAGTCACAAACTGCCAGCTCTATGCCACTTTTTGGTGGAGCTCCCATTCACCACGCCGGTACTTTGCCGCCCAGCCCCTTTTGGCCGTCTGAACATTCAGATCAAAGAAAGACTGTGCATCTGGTCAGTGTTGTGTTTAGTTAAAGCTTCTAGTTTTAGTTAGAGTTTAGTTAGAGTTTCTAGTTAGTTTAACTTGTGTGATCTCCACTGTTTGGCTGATTAGGTCAGCCAGGTTAACAAAAGAATCTCACCATGACTCTCTGATCTGATCTGCTTTTTTGCCTTTGATCACTCAACACCATATGGCATTGTTCTGTTAAAGGGTTTTACTCACCCCAATTGTGTTACTGGTCTGTGTCAATAAACACTGTTTGATTGAATCCTGTGTCTGTTGTTATCACTACATATATGAAGCCAACTGAAGTCACACTATTACTGAACTTTTAACCCTTAGAACTAAAGTCATCGTTATTCCTTTCAATTAAAATTGAAACTGTAGTAAAATAATTGATACATTTATTAAATAATTGTAATTTCTATATTAATTCCAATTACAATAATTTATAGGTGTGAGTAATTTTATGAGACTGATTACTTACTGAGAATTATACCAGCAGCACCAGCAGAATGGTACCAAAATTCTGCATGAGCTCAGACGACAAGCTGTTCCCTTTTTGGCTATAAAAAGAATAATAATAACGATGTATTTCTGTAAGAAAACACAAAGTGTTTTTGTGTGGTTTCCATAAAACCAATACTCTGCCCCCAATCAGCCGATCAAAAATGTTAATACATGTGCACAGACAATAATAATAAGAGAAAATAATAATAAAAAAACTTTAAAGGAACGATAGTGTGATTGCTGATGCAGTCACACTAGTAATAAAAATAAAATTTCTGAAGCACAATGGTGTGATTGTTAATGCAACTGCACCTATACTAATAAAAATAAAACTTAAGAAGGACAATATTGTGATTGCTGACACTAATGAACCTGGGGGCCAAGCAGAGTGAAAAAAAGTTAATTACTGAAATAATGCAGAAATCGGAAAACTGAAGCAAAAAAATGTTTAATATTGTTGCCCTTATTTGTGTATTACAGTGACCCTAGTATTTAAATAACAGAATTTTTGTGTTTACTCAGCCTGGTGCCTTGTGTTGGCCTTGGGAACTTCTATAGTATCACCTGATGTGATTCAGTGATTTTAAGACAAATGCAGCAACATTATTTGTCAAAACACACTTTTGTTACAGCACCTCCTAGTGGTCAAATGATGCAGAATTTATTTTATTTTCTTTGAATGGGGTCCGGAGTCTGTGTACCAAGTCTGTTTTTTTTTTTGTTTTTTTGTTTTTTTACCTCAAACTGTCACTGAGTTATAACCTTACTTCCTGTTTACAGTGTTGCCGCCAGTTCTGATTGGCTGCATTGGATGAATGCTTGTGGATCTGTCTTGGGATCTCCCTAGAATAAACCATGCACAAGTATGACTTTTTTTAAGGCAAATCCATCAAAAGTTATAAGAAAAAGCATCATAGCTGAGTTATCACCTCAATTCCTGCTTGTTGGCTTCGTTGCCCTCTTTCAATTGAGTGTGACAGACAAATATTTGTGAAAATTAGTCAGTTTGAAAACTTTTGTGATGTTTGGTCTGAGCTTCATCTGTTCCAAATTTGATGTAGATTGCCCAAAGGGTGGCTAGTGCCAAATTTGGTGTAGATTGGACAAAGGGTATCTTAAATCCAATAAAGCAGAAATTGACAGCACCAGTTGCATTGAACTCAGCTTGACCCAAGGAATTTAATGATACCTCAGTTTTGACAAGTGGCTATACAGTTCAAAAGTTTAAAAAAACAGTCATTGTGCCAAATTTCACAACGTTTTAGCAAACGGTTATAGGGGCTTCCACAGAAACCATAGCCATAAGAAGGAAAAGATGATGATGGAGAAAAGGTAGAAACACACTGGGTGCCTTTGGCGCCTGGCCCCCAGTAATGTAGGGCATGGATTATTATAAGGAGTGCCGAAACACTACATATATGTTCTCCATATTGGATCATTCATTCATTTTCTTTAACCACTTATTCCTTACTAGGGTTGGGGGTACCCGGACCCTATCCCAGGGCCTACGGGCACGAGGCAGGGACTCACCCTGGGCAGGGCACCAGCCTACTGCAGAGTGCACACACCATTCACTCACGTACTCACACCTACGGCCAATTTAGAGTCCCCAATTCACCTGACGCGCATGTGTTTGGACTGTGGGAGAAACCGGAGACCCCAGAGGAAACCCACGCCATCACGAGGAGAACATGCAAACTCCACACACACCACTCACAAGGCCAGGATCCGGACTCGAACCCCCAACCCTGGAGGTGTGAGGCAACAGTGCTACCCACTGTGCCACTCATATTGGATCTATTATGTAAAAATTTTTATTGCTGGATGCTTGGCTCCTTGGATTATGAGACAAAAGTACAGAACATTTTCATCCTTTACTTATATGTTTAAGCATTGTATTTTTTAGTTCCCATTTTTGGGGCAGCTGGTGGCCCAGTGGTTAGGGAGTTCAGAAGGTCGTGGGTTCGAATCCCCAGACTGCTAGTGACACCACTGAGGTACCCTTGAGCAAGATGCTGTCCCCACACACTGCTCCCCGGGTGCCTCTCATTGGTGGCAGCCCCCTGCTTCACTTGGTGAATGGGTTAAATGCAGAGAAAGAATTTTACATTGTTCACACAGTGTGCTGTGCTGTGGTGTGTTCATGCGTGACTATAAGGGGCCACTTTACTTTACTTTAGATGGACATACAGGAGAGTATGGAAAAGAAAGATTGCTGTTTGTAATTGCTTGATATGAATGCTTTTCTTCACTGTCTAGGCTCACTTCATTTCTTTAATTCTCATAACCTTCATTGTTGTAAATTTGTTCTCTGGTGTCAACCAGAAGAGCATGGGTCATTACTCGGTTTCTATAAAGATGTTTGGTGATAAAGTCTGTAAAAAGCAATATACAGTGCCTTGAAAAAGTATTCATACCCCTTGAACTTTTCCGCATTTTGTCACATTACAACCACAAACTTAAATGTATTTTATTGGGATTTTATGTTCTGTGAGGGCCTCAGAGGTGTGTTATAGAACATAAGTGAACAAAAAGCATCATGACCAAGGAACACACCAGATAGGTCAGGGTTAAAGTTGTGGAGAAGCTTAAAGCAGGGTCAGGTAATAAAAAAAATATCCCAAGCTTTGAACATGTCATGGAGCACGGTTCAATAGCTGGATCTATTTTGCAAAGAAGAATGGGCAAAAATTGCAGTCTCTAGATGCCAAAGCTGGAAGAGACATACCCCAAAAGACTGTAATTGCAGCGAAAGGTGGTTTTACAAAGTATTGACTCAGGGAGGGCTGAATACAAATGCATGCCACACTTTTCAGATTTTTATTTGTAAAAAAAAATTTGAACACCATGTATGAATACTTTTTCAAGGCACTGTACAAATACAGTTAAACTGAATTGAAGTGATGTGTCCATTTGCACCACTGTGATCAATGATTTTGGGCAAGTTATTTGACTTATCTGACTTTATCGTATGAAGTACAGAGTGCAATTTGGCAGTGTGGTCAACTATATATCCAGTGACTGTGCCATGATTCTGATCTAGTCACTTTTTTCTTTTGGCTATTATGTAAGGAACCATTAGCCAAATGAAGTGAGCCTAGACAGTGAAGAAAAGCATTCATATCAAGCAATTACAAACAGCAACGTTTCTTTTCCATACTCTACTGTATGTCCATCTAAAGTAAAGTAAAGTGGCCATTAGTCAAGTGGCTAACAGAGTTGGTAGTGATACCAACTCTGTTAGCCATAGAGGGCCTATCTATCAATATTCTTGTTCATGAAGGTCTTCTCTTGTTATTTATCCCCATAAAGACTCTCGTTCCTTTCTCTCCGGGTAGACCTGAGGAGGATGGTTTCCCCTTTTGAGTCTTGGTTCCTCCCGAGGTTTCTTCCTCCAGCTGAGGGAGTTTTTCCTGGCCTCTATCGCCTTTGGCTTACTCACTAGGGGCTCAGACCTGTATTCTATAAAACTGCTTTTTGACAACTTGGTTGTAAAAAGCGCTATATAAATAAAATTGAATTGAATTGAATTGAATTACTGAGTGTTCAAATCAAAGCCGCAGCCAAAGGATATCTCAATAGTTAAAACCAAGAATGAACAGTAACAGTTCTGTGTGCATCAGTCGATATGATTTTGAGCAGGCTACTTAGAGAAGAAAACATTGGTTTTGTTAACATTGATTTCTAATCTCATTGCAGACTCTGGTGCCCTGCAGGGGTGGTGATCCTGTTGACTTTATCTCTTTGGTGAAGGGTTGGTTACAACGTGTGTGCCAGTTACTGGCAGCTAAGCCCCAGCGGGTCCGTGAAGGAGAGCTGGCTGCCTTCTTGTCCTACGCCATTTCTTATCCCCGGAACTTCCTGCCTGTAATTGACAGCTACAGCGTCAGCTGGTAAAACATTGCTCTGTTTCTCTGTGTAACATGGGTTAACAGAATGGGATAACACAAATAAGAAATTTGTGCATATGTGGGTTTTTTTTGTTGTTGTTATTATTATTGCAGTAGTGGGGTGCTGTGTTTTTGCGCTGTTGGCCTGGCTTTATGTGAGCTTCAGTATCAGCCTCTGGGTGTAAGGCTGGATAGTGGAGACCTTTGCAGACAGTCTGTGGAAGTGCGGCGTGTCTTCAGAGAATGCAGCAACCAGTCAGTAACATTCAAGTCAAATTGTCATTCTTCAGTATAATTTGCATACAATAGGATGAAATGTCGTTCTTCAGATCAGTGATGCAATACACAACAGCAGCACATTCATGTGACTATATAATACTACATCGCCACAATGGAGGTGCTTAAATTTAGTTTGTTCAACCAACTGCAAACTCAATGCTATGACATCTCCACATTTGTCCATTTCTCAATCACAAGTGGATTCAAGTTCCCGAACTACAAAACTGCCACAACTGGTGGAGGTAAGGACCTTTTTTATGTTACTTGATTTTCATGCTGAACAAACTGATTTAATTACTCAGTCACATTACACTGTACATTTATTTGAAACAATTTAACTTAGAAAATAAGTAATCCTGGTCAACCTGGTCAAGTTCATTGAACATATTTACAACTAATAATTACTTTTAATAATTACTTTTTAAGATAAAATGTTCCAAAATGTTGTACACTAGTTTTGGCTAAATGTCAGATAACTATTTTTCTGTTACCTGGTTAGGCTATCTAGGTCAGCGTTTCTCAAACTTCTTTGTCCTGGGATCCAGTCATGTCAGGCTTTGGGGCTGCAAGGCCCTGCATAGGCCTACGCCCCCAACATGTGCCCCCTGCCACCCCCATCCCCCCGTGCGCCTGAATAAATAGATATTATTATTATTATTATTATTATTATTAACACTGTTATTGTTGTTGTTGTTATTATTGTTATTATTATTATTATACCACTACTACTACTGTTACTATTAGTATTATTAGGGCTTATGCCTGTCATGTTGGAGGAAGGAGGACACAAATGCAGGAGTTAGCAGAACTCAAACTGACTTTAATGAGAAACAAACAGGCAGACAGTCTCTGGAGCGTGCAGAGATTGGCAGAACAGACTACAAGAAGACACTCCCTCTTCGAGTCATGCAGAAGGGACCTGTTCAGCGCAGCACGGATCCTCTGTCTTGCTGACATGGTTCCAATTCAAGGTTTGCTCCAGTACAGGAGCCTCTCCTTCCAGGCGGAGCCTCTACGGGTGAATCCAGCCTACGGGCGCTTCAGGCCTCGCTGGTTACTCCAGGAAACAGGACATACACACACACACACACAGCCAAGTCAAACCTCCATCAGACTGTTTACAGATGGATTTCCACAGACGAGAAGCTGGCTCAATGGAGATCGCATACATGACCGGAAACATGAGAGTGTGTCGGTATATGGGACCTTTAACAGAAGAACATGAACATGCGGACCAATCACGTGAGACAAACACTTATCCCTAGACGAGCACAGATCACGGGACACCTGGAAACAGAGGGGTAACAGATCAGGTAATCATGAGCAGACACACGAGGGCTGACAGGAGGCAGGTGCATTGCCCAGCAACGCACACACCTCACTGCCGGGACATACCATGACGTAGACAGGAGATGACGTGACAGGGAATCCCCAGGTCAGAACTCCAGTGAGTTTGACCGCTGTGGGCGTGGTAGAGGCGGCACGGATGTGACAGAACCCCTCCCTCCAGAACCGGCCTCTGAAGGGGGGCGAGAAGGCACCACCACCACTCCCGGAGTCGAACGAGGCTGCCCAGAGCGACCTGACCCCCTAGGACGCAATTGCTGACTGGGAGGGTGCCCCCGGGGATGGTGGAAATCCTCAATCAGCTCCTTACTGAGTATGTCCCTGGCCGGGACCCAATTCTCTCCTCCAGACCATAGCCCTCCCAGTGCACCAAGTACTGGATGCGGCCACATCTCCTCCAGGTGTCAATCAGCTCCCATACTCGGTAGGCGGGGGCCCCCTCAACTTCCACCGCCGCGGGGAGCGCAGAATCAGTCTCCCCTTCGTCCAGCGGTCCCGGAACTGCTGGCCTGAGAAGAGAAACATGGAATACAGGGTGAATATGCATGTGAGGGGGCATCTGAAGCCTTACACATACTGGGTTTACCAGTTTCATTATCTCGAATGGACCAATGTATCTCGGTGCTAACTCGGTCGCTTAACACGGTGAATGGGTGTTGGGCCCCCTCCAACCAATGACGCCACTTCTCTAACGCTGCCTTCACCGCAAGCAGCTCACAATTCCCTATATCGTAATTGTGTTCGGCAGGGGCCAACTTCCTAGAGAAGAAGGCGCACGGATGGAGTTTCTCCAGGGCTCTGTGTCTCTGGGACAGCACCGCTCCCAGACCGATTTCAGAGGTGTCCACTTCGACTATGAACGGTTTTGCTGGGTTGGGTAATTTCATGATGGGGGCAGAGGTGAATAGCCCCTTGAGTCTCAGGAAAGCTTCACTCGCCTCTGGGGTGAAGTTTATCTTTTTTGGCTTACCTCTTAACAGGTCCGTAAGTGGTGGTGCCACAGAGCTGAACTCCCGGATAAACCGGCGATAGAAGTTGGCGAAGCCCAGGAACCGTTACAACTCCTTTTCCATATGGGGCTTCAGCCACTCAGACACTGCAGACACCTTTTTGTCATCCATCTCCCTCTGGACCAATCTTGTATCCGAGGAATGAGAGTTCCCTGACGTGAAACTTGCTTTTCTCTGCTTTGGCATAGAGCCGTGGGCAAGCAGGCGATGGAGAACCTTACGGACATGTTCTACATGTTCAGTGAAGGTTTTTGAATAAATCAAACTGTCGTTTAAGTATATGATCAAAAATTTGTTCAACATGTCTCTAAAGACATCGTTCATGAAGGACTGGAAAAACGATGGAGAGTTTACCAATCCATAAGCCATTACATTATAATGGTAGAGGCCAGACGTAGTACTGAATGCAGTTTTCCACTCATCACCTGCTTTTATCCGCACTAGGTTATATGCGTTTCTCAGGTCAAGTTTCGTGTACACTCTCGCTCCCCAGGGTTGTTCTATGGCCAAGGGGATAAGTGTAAGCGGGTGTGGATACATCACTGTGACCGCGTTCAGCCCCCGGTAATCTATGCATGGCCTGAGCCCGCCATCCTTCTTCTCTATGAAGAAGAACCCAGCCGACGCAGGGGACGTGGACCGGCTAATTAACCCCTGCCGGAGCACCTCGGCGATGTAGTCCTCCATTGCTTTGGTTTCCACTTCAAACAGTGGATAGACACGGCACTGAGGTGGGGCCTCACCCGGCAGGAGGTCAATCACGCAGTCACACGGCCAGTGTGGAGGGAGACGGGTGGCCTTAGATAGGCTGAAGGCCTCAGCGAGGTCCTGATACTGGCTTGGTATTTCAACTGGAATATGAGCTTTGGGGCTCTCTATTGAGGTAGCGTGAGTGTGGAGCCTTGGCTCCAAACATTTTCCTTGGCATGAAGGGGACCGTGCCACGATTTCAGCAGCCTGCCAATCTACCTGTGGGATGTGCTGCTTTAACCAAGGCAGCCCCAATACCAACGAGGGGTTAGCTCGTTGTAACACTAAGAACAAAAAGTAACTTTTCATGGTGGACTTTATTAATCGACATAGTCACTGTTAAGGTCATTTGCACTACTGGCTCTCCACTAACTAAGTGCCAATCTAAGGCCCTCACTGTGATCGGGGCTTGCGTATCCCCTGCTGGACTTGGTATTAACTTGAGCTTGGGTCCGTCTGAGCGTGAACTGGGTTTGACAGAGGGAGGCCAAAGCGGAGTGGTCCGCTTCAGCTTGGCTCGGAAGTGGTTTTCCAGACGAATGCTGAGTGTGATGACTTGGTCGAGGTTCATTCCTGTGTCACAGCAGGCCAGTTCTGTTTGCAGATCCGGGTGGAGTCCCTGGAGGAAGACGGCCCAGAGAGCAGGCTCGTTCCATCCGCTGTCCGCTGCCAGGATACAGAATTCGATAGAGTAGTCCGCTACCTGCTTTGACCTTGCTTTAAGCTGAGCATGCGTACACTGCTGGACCTTCCCTGGTCTGGATGGTCAAACACCATCTGGATGAGCTGCAGGAAGGTGGAATAATCCTGCACAGCTGCGCTGTTACTCCTCCAGACGGCAGCTGCCCAGTCTTGGGCTCTCCCCGTGAGCCCCTGGATCAGCGTCGAGACCTTCTGGACGGATGTCATCTCTGGTAACTCTGAAAAATACAGTTAAGAGGAAGTGATAAGAGGAAGTTCCGACAGCCAGACGGGTCGCCTCCATACCTCTCTGGAAGGTGTGTCCAGAGGTCTTCTGTGGCGGGCCATAGAGGTCCAGTGAAGCTGCGCTTCAGGAGGGTTTAATGCTCTGTGCAGCACGGAAATGTATGACAAGAAAATCGCCTCAAACAATATACAATAAATAGCTGATTCTGAATGAGCTCATCATGAAGTTGAACTCGATCTAAAATATAAATATAAATACGACATATATAAATACGACATAATTGAGCATTTATTTTCTGACATATTAGA
The DNA here is from genome assembly GCA_037974445.1 of Brycinus macrolepidotus. Taxonomy (NCBI): domain Eukaryota; kingdom Metazoa; phylum Chordata; class Actinopteri; order Characiformes; family Alestidae; genus Brycinus; species Brycinus macrolepidotus. The sequence goes on along the minus strand of JBBPCZ010158229.1, from coordinate 6,157 downwards.
GGAAGCGGATCTTCCTTTGTAGTCTTAATTATAGTTAACATGCGAGGGAACGGCTTATTTTATAGAGTGATAGTCTACTGACTCAGGAAACAATGGACTAGCAAATGAACATTATAAGATGACCATACGTAATTGCATAACATGATAAACACAGTAGGATATCTGACGCTAGGGAAACTTTCTTCAAATGCATTTACCTCAGATACTGTTGTAATCCACAGGTCACCTGAGTTAAAAAGGAAGATCAAAAAACAGAACAATGAATGAACAATTAAGCAGTGTTACGTTGATGACCTTCCTAACTTCTGTGCTGAACTAAACATGTATATTTGGAAGGGCTTTTGACTCTATAATCTTACACAAAATTGAATTTGCTTCTAAATGGGAACACTGGGGTGTGCCTCCTTTCTGTTGCTTGTTAATATAGAGGCCAGTGTTTATCAGTCCTGTCCCTGGGGACCCATAACCTTTTTCTGAGTACATGAAAAACATGGTGTTGGAAACTGAAACAACAACAGGCACTCACTTGTGGTGCGCTTCACAGAGCAACTTGCCATTACCAGCAAAACCTTTCAGCAAAAGGACAGCCTAAAAACAGCCTGGATGAACCTCTGTCCAGACACTGACCACTCATAGAAAAGGGTGCTCAACTGCAGTCCTAGACCAGTGTCCAAAGGGTGTGGTCCCCAAATTATGTAATTGTGCTGGACTCCAACCCTCCAGGACTAAAGCTGGGCACCTCTGTCATAAATAAAGATTTCTAGCTAAAAACAAGAAAGGGAGGTACCCCCAGGAGAAATATAAAGATTGGAAGCCTACAGTTAACTAAAGTACGAGCTAGCTTCCAGGCAAGCCTTCATTCGGTCTTTGAATAATTAAGCCCACAGCTTAATTCTTCAACTGTTGAAATCCTCCATTCAGCAGTCAGCTGTAGAAGTCCTTGGCTACAAACTGATTTGACAGAATCAACCTTAAGATCCAAAACCTCCTGGATCGAACTCCAGGAGAAGTGTTGAGAAAAACAGAGGATTGTATGTGACCTTTGTATACCTGACCACCGTGAGCAGAAAACGACTTTGGCACATCATGAAAAATTTAGGCTGACCCCAACATCATTTTCCAGCTCCAAAAAAACAGGTAAGGTCAGGTCACACTCAAGAATAACCTCTTGGAGCCCTTCTCCGTCACCAACGGAGGGAAGCAGGACTGCGTTTTCATGGAGTCTCTTTTCAGTATCTTCTTTAGAATAATGTTTCAGCAGACCACTTCTGACCGAACTGACAGCAGCCTGCTTAATCTGAGGCGCCTGCATCCCCACTCAGATCCATCAGTGAGCCTGTGGCAGATGGGTGCAACAACTCTAACTAGATTTTCGTTTGTGAAGCCGGGCCAAGAAGTTCACAGTTGGTTGAACAACTTGAATTTAAGCACCTCAGTTGTTGTCCTAGGGACAAGTCTCCCCCTGGCTAAATCAGGATGTGTACAGATGCACAATAGTGCAAAACAAGTGCAGAATATAAAACAAACACCCACTACGTCACTACCATCTTCTTGAAATACTTCAGTTGTTTGCATACCTTTTAATCAATGTGTTTTCTGTGCTTCTTTGTAGTTTTTCTGTCACTGCATTTGAGTCTCTCATCATTGTTTGTACAAACAGCATAACTGAACAGAGTCTTGCTGAGCTCAGCAAAAGAGTATGCAAGTTAACTTCTCTATATACTAGCAATATTTTATTTACAGTTCAGTTAAAGCTCCTTAATTAAGTGAGCTACCCTTATAAATGTTCACCCTTCTCTTTGTCAGGATAATGAGATTGATGTACTTGGAGTCGGAACTCACCTTGTTACCTGCACTAATCAACCTTCCCTTGGTTGTGTATATAAGGTACCTAAGGCAAATAGCTATAGCATAGTATCAGAAGAATCCATATCTATTTTGATCCACCTTTTGTGAACTTTCTTTCTTTCTTAGTTAGTGGAAGTCAGAGGTTGCCCCAGAATGAAACTGAGTGAGGATCCAGAGAAGAGCACGCTGCCAGGCAGAAAGGCCATCTACAGACTGTTGGACACTGAAGGTCTAGCTTGATTTCTCCTCCTTACAGCTGCAACCCTCCCTAAATGACTTTGCCAGTTTGACAATGCAGGCGTTCTTTTCTCAGCAGAGATTTAAAAATATATTTTATGTGGATGTATAAGGCCTGTCTTATAGCCTAGTAATATTTGGCATTTGTCTAAGACTACATTTTAAATGATTGTACTGGCCTGCCATTAGTATTTTCTGGATATGTTTAGACATTATCATTGAACATATCATTTTTTATGGGTCTTAGTTACATTACTCAAGTTAACATTACTACCATCAACTGTCTGATGGGGGCAGGCTAATAGCTAAGATAACTAAATAAACTGTTTTTGTAGCTATGCTACACCTTCATGAATACACCTTACATAAGAGGCCATTATCTTTTCATGGCAAATATAATTAAATCTCGGGTTCCATAATATTATTATTTTGATTACTATACTGATACTGATTACTATACTCTGCCACCATGATGAGCTTATATTCTGTGCACCAAAATGCCCTCATCCATATACTTTCAGATCACTGCTGAGGTCTGTCTATCATTCTCTTCTTTTGGCCACCACTCACAGGTCATCCTCAAATCGATCTTGTCTCCTTGTCAGAAGAGCCAGCCCCTGAAGTGGGTGTGCCATTAAATTGTTACCCTTTAGGGTTTGAAAAAGGTGTCCAATCAATTACACCTGCCCAGGTGAAAATCTTACGATTAGATGTCTTCTCCCATGGTGAGGTAAACACCTGTTTCACTCACTGATCATGTTCATGTTCAAACATTTTTTAATGTCTAAACTAAATTGCCCCAGCCCTAGTGGAAAGTGCGAGCATCTACAAAGGCATTAAAAGCACATTTTTCTATAGTACATTTTTCTGTGTACTTGCGTATGTGACTGGGCTGACAATAAACTCTCTTGAATCTTGAATCTTGAATGATGTAATTAGAATAATATCAAGCTAAAAATGCAATTCATTGTCAGACATGGCTAGGGAAATGCTGACATGTCTTGGGTTGAAGAAAAACCTGAGCTCAACCATGCTGAACACTGAGTACTTCTTTTTGTGTGTATTTTCAGATCACACTCCCTCTGAGCAATGCATCTGAGAGTCGGGTCCGTGCTCAAACCTCCCTCCAAGCCTTGTACCCCCATCACAAAAAACTGCATGAGCCAGAGAATTACACAGTTAGTGTTTACTTTTTCATGATTCCACCTTATTAACCTCCTTGACAGATAATATGAAAGCCATTCCATATATCAAGCCTTTATTTATTAATGTATGTGTTTGTCTCTCATAGGTTGCTATATCAGAGAGAATTCATTCTCTTGTGTCTGACATCAGAAAGGGAAACAGCAAAGGCAGTACTTTTCTGCTCTCCAACTAAAGCAAACTGAGGCTCATTTAACTTATTGCAGAAACAGTTTTAGAGGATCAGTTCTCTGCTGCTGCTAATATCCCGAGTTTATGTACATATGTTCATATGCATTTCATATGTTTATATGTATTCTTTATACTAAGAAAAAAAAGTTGTTTTCACACCTGACATATGTACACCAGGCCACAGGTTCCTTAGAAAGCTGCTGAATTCACACATTCTATCACACAGTCTACATTCTCTGTTATGTCAGAAAGCGATGTTTAAAGTATGTTTTCATATTTTCTATAGTTATTCATGCTAATTACACTGTAACTTTAAGCATTAATGCGCCATATTTAAACTCCTTTTTTTCTCCTCCTAAATGGACATTTACTATATAGGTGTATGGTGTTGTATTTGGATCTGATTTGATGAATACTTTTTTCATGACACTGCTTTATTAACCTATCTGACAGAGAAAATCAAAGCCATTCCACTTATCAAGACTTTATCAGTGTTCATGTTTGTCTCTCATAGGTTGCTTTTTCAGCAAGAATTTATTGTTTTGTGTCTAACATCAGAAAGGGAAACAGCAAGTGCAGTACCTTTCTGCTCTAAAATTAAAGCATTTAGTTTTAAACATTCAATTAACTCATTGCAAAAGCACATTTTAGAGGATCACTTCTCTGCTGTATTATCTGCTGATGATATCCTGAGTCTATGTTTATATGCATTAGATGTGGAATATCTTTATATCTTTATATCTGGAATATCTTTAAGAAAAAGGATTCCAGCCTGACATGTACATCAGGCTACAAGTTCCTTAGAAAGCTGTTAAATGCACACACATCATCTGTTATTGCAGAAAGCGATTTTAGAAGTATGTTTTCCTATTCTCTGTAGTAACTAATGCTTACCGCCATTTTCCCTCTCAAATGGGCATATACTGTTAATAGGTGTGTGATGTTTTATGTGGATCTGGTTTGATGAATAGATGAGACAAATGGAAATATGTGAAAATAAATGGAATAAAGGAACGGCAAGATATGTTACATGTAATTTCTATCCACTGTCCAGAGTGTACGTGTAACTTCAGATAATAGGTAGGCTAGCTGCAAAAGACGAATTCAGACTCGTCCTACTTTAGATACCGACAAAAGGCTTCAGATTTAATACAGAGTAAATGTGAAGAAAAAAACTGGGAAATATGCTACAGGTGCCACAAAGTAAAAAATAGAGGGTGAGGAGAAGGGCTTCAGCATAAAGACGCGAAAAGCGCCTTTATACTCTCGTCCTCTCGACGCCTCCCGTCTTGTGATGTCTGTGTGTTGCCATGGACAACGGTTCTTCTTCCGCTCCAAATCACCTTTATTCACACCCACTCGTTCTGCATTGGGCTGTTAAACTGTCACTCAACTGTCTCCTTATTATGATTGGACAATTCAAATGTCAATCACTAGTGTTCCTTTTCTATTGGCTGGCAGTCGTGTGGGCATGTCGGGAATTAAATGCAACGAAAGAGATAAGCTGCAGTCTTCGCACGTTTTCAACAGGATTTTGTTCGCATTTTGTGGTTGCTGGAAAAGAATCAACTGCAGATTTCATGTACACTTTAAAGCAGTGTTTGTTTGGCGAGAAATTAGTCGAGAGCAGCCGTTGTGTCCAGCTCGGGAATATTCCGCGTGTGAGGGGGATTACGGTAAAACACGGATTTGCTCAAGTTTTATCTGAAGTGTCGCGTGACCTCTCGTCTAAACAAGGGCGCGCGTTTAACGTTGTTTGAGTTTTCGTTGTGGTAGCGGGTGAACGGTGTAAGTCACACTGGGCCCGGAATAACAGCTATCCGTTGCTAGTAGTGAGTAGTGACAGGTGGGTGCTTCCGAGGACGGGGATGTCTGACTCTGGCTCAGAAGAAGATGTAACAGATCTGAGAGAACGAGTCTCGGGTGGATCTGTTCGAAAGGTGAGTGAACTTTGTAAAAAAAAGAACTCTACTGTCCAAGTAGTTATATTCAGTTACGAACCTTAAAACTCCCTATTCAGTAAACATGGATTATACAGTATCTACAAAGCACAGTATCGTTTAGCAGTCGTTATCGTTATTCTGCAGGAGACTGCAATATGCAAATATACGTTTATTTTGTGGTGTGCACAAATCTGTGAGTGATGAATCGAGTAACTTGTGCATAATGCATGACAGTCTTAATGTAGGGTGCACCAATAAGCATATCACAGTCACAATAAATTACTTTGTTCATGTCATGCAGGTCTGTATAAAACTAAAATGAAAAATTTAATATGTTCCCTTGACAATTGACAGTTTCATAGTTTCTCCCTCTCATGTTAGGAGCTTCGGTGTCATCCTCGACAATACTCTGTCCTTCAAAGCACACATTAATAACATTACGTAGACTGCCTATTTCAACCTTCGTCATATATACAGTGGTACCCCGCATAACGAACGCAATTCGTTCCAGCAGCGCGTTCGTTATCCGGGGAGTTCGTTATGCGAAACAGAATTTCACATAGACTTCTATGGGAAATCGTGTAATCTGTTCCAGGTTGCTGCAAAAAATCGAGAAAATTACTAAAAATAGAGACAGCACTTTTAATGAGGGGAAAACACACACTATGAACAAGTATGCACACACACACTATGAACAAGTCTCATTTTCAGTCCAGTTTTAGTTGTCAGAGCTGGAATTTTCCATTTCCAGTGGG
>JBBPCZ010158091.1:0-17896 GCA_037974445.1 Brycinus macrolepidotus | reverse complement strand
GAGCCCAGGGAGGTCGGGTGTTTTGTGTGTGTGTGTGTGTGTGTGTGTGTGTGTGTGTGTGTGTGTGTGTGTGAGCTCAGGGATGCTGACTGTTCGTCAGTGTTTCTGTTCAGTGAGGTGCCCTTGCTTTAGTGTCCCCCAAAATCCTCCGCTGTGGTTCTGCTGTGGTTCCGCTGTGGTTCTGCTGTGGTTCTGCTGTGGTTCCGCTGTGGTTCCGCGCTGCTCCAGTAACACGGAGCTCCAGTGGAGGTTTTAATTTTTTGCATTAAAAACAAATAATTTGGTTACATTTACTCAGTTATTAATCCTAAAGGAGCTGAACCTGCTCACGCTGCCAGACAGGGACGGAAGGTGGCAGGAGCTCCTTCTCAGAATTCATTCATTATCATCACCACTAGCATTAATCAGCCCTTTTAAGACACATTAGCTAGTACCTACAATATGTAATTTAGTCATATGGTGCCAGAAACCACATAAGCAACACTAATAGAGTCTGCATGTGATTTGTGGCCTGATTATTCCTCGAAATAAGTGTGCGGGTTACAGCACTGTTTTTACTGCTCGCTGGATTTTGATGATAAAATCAGATTTTGTGTTCTCGTGTTTTTAAGACCTTTCTGATGATTTTTCTCTCTCTTTCTCTCTCCTCCAGCCACGAGTTCCAGAATGACACTCATTCCTCGAGCACAGACTTTCCAAAGCTTTCTGAACGAGCGGAGCGAAGAGGAGCCCGGCGAGAGAGCGGCCTCGCCCTCTAGTGGACACGAAAAGCACTACAGCCCCACGATGCTGCATTGACGCGCACTTACTAGGATTTAAAAAAGGGAAGAAAAAAAAAGAGAAAAAGACATTTCACAGCTTTAGACGACAGGTAGACACACTGTACTGTACAGGACTGACGTTTCCCGACCTGCGCCCCGGTAGAGCCGTAAGTATCCCGAACTGTAGAAGCCTCTTTTTTTTTTGGTACATGCTGTAAAACGACAAAGGCCTAAATTTTGCACTTTTTTTGGAGTCGTTTTTCTGTTGAGCACTGGGACCTTCTCTGCACATCAGGTTGATTGTATCTGTGTATTTTCACGCCTCCGGAGCGCACAGGTAGCGCCTCGCTAGCGGAATGGTTTGTGTGGTTTTGCACCCAGCACTTTTAAAGCAGGCCTCGCTTCGCACCTTCGGGTTCTCGTTCTTTGTGTTTCTGTTTGTTCTGTAGACCGCGCTGCCGTGGGTCCGCCGTGGTGAAGTGATTCTCTGTTCCCTCCTGTTTTAAAAGAAACAGTCTGACCGAACGTGCTGATGTGGCTCACAGTGGCTGGAAACCAGTGGCCGCCAAATTTCCGCGAGGTTATTTTATAGAACGCTGTTGGCTCTCCTCTTTCGTTTACTCTGAGAAACATCAGCTCCTGTTCTGCTCCTTCAGAGCCCTGCTTGGTGATCAGCCACCAGCAGACCTGCTGTAAACCTGGACCTGATCTAACCCGCGCTCCATTAACTTTAGGCCGCATTTGTAAACCGAAAGGTCTGGTTGCTGTTTCTGGACGTCCTGAATGACTTTAAACTGAGAAACTGAAATCTACCCAGAAAACTGGGCAGAACTTTCAGACAGACTGAATGTTCCCTATAATAATCAGTCAGAATTAATGATTTCTGATCACCTGATTTGACATTAATCTTAAAACAGCTGTACAACAAATTAGTGCAGTTTGTGAATCTACATTGTTTACAGTGTCAGAGTTCTTGAGGGATAAAGAAAAAAGAAAAAGGATATTTTAGGGTTTCTCCATAAATTTACCTAAACAAACTATTACATTATTAATATTAATTAAGGCTTTAGAAGGAAATTCATGCGATGTTCTGGTTACACCTAAACAATATGGACAATATAACAATATTGCAATTGCAATACATTCAGTTATTCTGAACACATGCAGTTAAGGACTGACCTGCATTATTTCAAAGATTATTTATGTTTGTTGAATAAAATACAGCTGCGTTCAAAAGTTTGAACACCCCTCGTCAGATGACACGTTTTGTTAATTTTCTAAGCGTAAAAAAAAGTACCCAGCCTCTACAGAGACACAGTAAAAAATGTCATTTTTATGCAAATTTCTGTGCAGTTCAGCAGAATGGAATAAAACAAAACAAACTATGAAATATGCCGTAACTTTTGTACCACCAAATGTTTTCCTCAATGTGTTAAATTCAGAAAATTATGTGTATTTGTCATTGTGTGTCATGTCAGTGCCCAGGGGGTGCGCAGACTTTTGCACACAACTGTAAATGAGCTGGACTGATCTAAAGCAGCTGAGATTGGTCACAGTGCTGTAGGTAAAACATCCAGTGACTGGTTAGAGGCTCATTCCCAAACTGAATCCTTCTGAAATATCACGATAACGTTTAACGAGTGAAATATCGGGCAACCCTGACGTTTGTGAAAACGATACTTTGGTTTTGGAGGAAACTAAACTGCCTCGCCTTCAAACATTAACCTGCATTAAACAGGTCTGGTGAGGTCGGAGATGGACGCTGATGATGCAAAACTCTGAATTTCTCTCCTGTCAGCTATAAAGTGCCTTCGGATGCAGATTCTGTGAGGTTTCGCTGGACAAACAGAAACGTGGACCGTCGCCCGAGTGTTACTGACCAGCATTAAATTAAACAGAAGAGTCTGAGAACATCTGCTGCCCTGGAGAGGAGATTACAGCCCACCTGGCCTCAAACGTTTGGGGACACCTAGCTTCTCAAAATGTTAGTCAAAATATTTAGCTCTCCACCGATCCCAGATGTACGTGATCATATAAGATGCGTTCGGAGTTCAAATTTTGCTTCTTAAGTTCAGAACTGGAGATACGAGGCCAACGTCACGAACACTAGAAGTCGATAGTCACCCAAATCTTTTCATCCCAAAACTTCTCTGGACCCTCAAACCTCAGCCAGGTCTTCATTAAAGTGGATCAGACTTGAATCTATCAGAGTATTGAACACACCTGGATCAACTCACCTGTTAATGGCCAGGTTGGGTGAGAGTGTTTGAGGGGAACCATCAGACTGGGCTGGACATCAAAACTTCTGGACTGCAGTTGGGCCTCCCTGGACTAAACCTTTTACTGGGAAGTTTTTTTTAGCTTAAAAATTCAAAGTCCAAACCCCAAACTTCTGAGGGCTATTCAGAAACCACGACATCTTACCCACTGACCAATCACAGACAGACAATCAGTGCGTAACTAGCAGGCGCTCTAATGAGACCCTGCTCAGATGACGGAGCCTCCAGACGCGTGTTCATGCTGCAGAGCAAAACAAGGTTCGGTTTACAAGGTTTGTTTACATGCAGTTTTTGTCAGAATATGTTCACTCTGATTCTGAATGTCCTCTAAACTGGGTAGTCTGACAGAATCCATCCACCCCTACTTTACACGTTAAACCAAAACTTCGTCTCGGCGTGGAGAGGGCCGTCTAGTGTCAACTGTTCTGCGTTCAGAAGTTTGGAATCACTGTTTTCCTCGAAATAAAACCAGTTCTGTTGCAGGTAAACTTATAACTTGTCCTGTTCAGCTTCAGGTGATTAATATGAAGCTGTAAAAATGTTCAGTTTGGGACATAAACATCACAATGCGAAAAAATGCACCCGTACAGTAATGCTAACGACAGAGGTGTATCTAGGACCTCCAGAGGGACTAGAGTGATGTTTCCCCCATAATAAATGGCCCCGCCCACTGTAGGCCAGAACGGGATTGGCTGACTGCTCTTCCTAATGTTGTTAGTGGTTAATAAGATAAAAGAACCCTTTATTAGTCCCACAAGTGAGAAATTTGCAATCTGACATGGAAGGACTTCTGCCCAGCTCCTGAAGGCCTGACCAATGGGAGAGCTCGCTTAGACACATCTACCCAGATACCCCAGAGAAAAAAAACATCCTGATTGGATCCTCTGTTGGCTATTTTAAGACTTTAAACCAGTTATTTCAATCGAAAAAGTAATTATGAAATACTAATATTAAAGTACTGAAAACAAACATGATTCTACTGAATAAAAATGAACTAAAAATGACCAACATGTATTTTTTTTAGTTCCCAGAAAATCATTAGATCTCTGACGCCCCTGTGCTGAGAAAAGCTGTAGACCAGGGGTTCCTAGTCCTGGAGATCTACCACCCTGCAGAGTTCAGGTCTGCACTGTGGTGGACCTCCAGAACCAGGAGTACCTGCTGGAGAACATCAGGAATAAAGTTCGAATAAAATTAACATCCTGAGTGTTCGTAAATTAAACGGTGATCAAAATCTCTGATAACTTTTCAACAAAGTACCATAAATAGATGCTTACAGGTAATTATTTGTCACTGAATAACTTAAACTATATTAAATAAAACGACTTAAAACTCCTTCTGGTATCTAGTTTGTATTTAAGTTTACAATGTGCAACATATTATTGTGTATGAAGTGACAGGATTATTCAAGACTGTATTAAATGATCCCAAACTTTTGAACGGTAGACTGAGAAAGCGATTGGATTCGAAGGTTTCCATGGTGATTACTGTTCATTTCGGCAGATTTTTAAACAGAGACAGGTCCACATCACCTTCTTCAACGAGAAATAAATTCACAAAGCTTCATCGGACCACTTCATTCCGATCTAGCCGCTCATAACTCGACCTATTGGACAGATTAAAGGGTTAAAAAGTCGTGCTGGCGGTCCGTGAGCTTCAGAACAGGGCAAAGCAACAAAGGTTTAAATTACATTTCTTTCAGTGATGAATGTTCTCTTTTCCCCGCCTCACGTTCTTCCACCCCAGAATCGAACGGGAAGTTAATCTGTTTAAACCGAGTGTGAAAAGATCCGCCTCGTTTCGCATGAATGACCCTTTTCGTCCCGACGCTGTTTAAATTGGTTTTCCTGCGAATCTAGAAGGCCGTAAACTGCTCCCGAACCCGAGTCTCCGGATGCTGTTTGTTGTAAAATGTCTTTTGTTTGGTTTCTACACTGGTTTGATTTGTGTATCTGTGAAAAGACTGTAGGTTTTGTTCGTTTGTTTGTTTGATTTTGTTCCTCCTGTCCACACCAGAGTGAGGTCCTGTCCTGTGTACATACGTCAGCTTTTACAGAAAGAAAAATAAAAAATAATGTACATTATATACAGCAAGGTTTCATCATTGCTTGAGATTTTTGTCACATTTGCTTTATGGGGGAAATAACTGTCATATTCAACCAATCCAGATCAACTAAAGCGCCCCTAATATTTCTGTATTTTACTTTTGTGTGATTTTATGTATGAAAAGTATTTCATTAATTTCTGAGTGACAATTTCCAACCTCGCTTTATCCCTTATAATTAAACAGGCTGTTTTTGTTACTGTGTCTTTAATACTGACATATGTAAATGAGGCCTGTTGTGATTGGCTGCCCCGTACCTCGTTAAAAAAACAGCCTGTTTAGTTCTAAGGGGTAAATTTGTATTAAGGGGTAATTCTGACTCATCCGGTAATTAACGAAGGACAAGTAATTAACAAAGAACTGCTTTGAGGTAACAAAATGACTTTTATTTCTAAACGTGTCAAAGCTCGTCCATCTTGTACCGTAGCGTTTTCTCACTAAATAATCCACTGTACATTTATAATTTAAAGTCACTGACGCTCTTCTCGAGGCCTGACGCCCTGAAGAAAAACGTTACCGGCGTTTATCTTCTCCCAGTGACGCCGCACGCCGATCTGTCCTCTCGTCTCGTCCTGTTTCAGTCCGTGTTTCTCCAGGTCTGTTCACACAAAGCAACAGCAGCTTCAAACAAACAGCGATGCTGAACCCACTCGTTCAGTCCAGACACTTCACACAAACACTCCTACAGGCTCCGCCCACAAACGCGCTCCTCCGTAGCTACCGTGGTTTAGTTAAGCTTTACAGAATGCTAGTAAAAAAAAATCCCACTCAACCCATTTTTTTAAGAATAGTGTCTCACAAACGTGAAAACAGACTGAAATGTCCATCTCTAATTAGGCTGAATGGACATTTCCCAGCTTTTCTGGAAAAAAAAAGTTCCAGTAATGTTATAAAACATTAGTTTTATAGTGCCAGTGCCAAATATTTTTAACTGCATACATTTTATATATGCAGTTGTTGCAGTGATGACTAAGGCGATCCATTTGGTGAGTAAATTAACTGCTACCTAACTAGACATTCTCACACCGCACTGAACGATTTGTTTCTTCTGGTCACCTCACACAGCAACTCCATCAGTAAACCCTGTAAACCCCGTAAACCCTGTAAACCCCGTAAACCCTGTCAACCCTGTCAACATAACCACTGGCTGCCCCCAAGTTCCACAGTGCTGCGTAATGGTTCTATAAAATTTACTCCAGGTTACACTGAGATCTTCATGGGAATCCTGTAGGAACGTTGTAACGGGTCGAGACCCTCGAGGGTTAATCTTCAGTACATTTAATTCAACATTTTTGAGGCTGAACTGAACTGAATCCCTCTTTGACTGCAGGCCTTTTATTTTACTTTCCTATTTAAAAGACTTCAGTAATGAAAAGGTAAATATGCCTGTAAACCTTCACCAGTCCACCTTAAAGACCGTGTTGTACCTTTCTTTGTTTTAGATTGGGGGCACTAGAAGTTACCTTTTTTTCTGATAGTGTAGTATTACCATAGCTTACTCAGCCTAGCAACGGTTGCTATGAAAGTGCGCATTTGTGGGCGGAGCATGGAAAAGCAGAAATATTCCTGCTCATAAAAGGGAAGCGTCTGACTTTCAGTCCAGCGTTGGTCCAGCAGTAGTGATGATGATGACGATGACGATGGCGATGATGTCGTTAGTAAGTGTTAGATGAGGTCAGTAACAGCAGGTTCCCTCGCGGACGCCCCAGTCGTGCGTTTTCCATGCCCATGCGTCCGACGCCACCAGCAGCCGAGACGCCAATCAAAAGGGTTCTACAGAGCTCCGTCTCGGAGACGTCACCTCTGTCTCTTCTTGTACTCTCGTACAGTCTGCATGTTGACGTACACTGGGCTATTCTTTCTCTGGTGCTTTGTCCCCTTATTCATCCTGTCATACACTGCTGCCTGCTCGTACGCGCCGGGCTGCTACGGGAGGGGAGAGAGAGAGGAGGTTATATTCGTCACAAAGGAAAATGTCAGCAGCATCTGCAAACACACGCAGCGCCGGACCGGACTGCACGGATGGGCCTCATCTGTTAGAAGGCAAGTGTCACCATTAAGTGGCGACGGAAGGGCACCTGTGCTCACTGTTAAAGGCACATTCTGCCATTTTTCAACATCAGCTTCATTATCTGAAGCCTGACAGGAATGTCAGGAGAAGCCGTTTTCCACCCTCTCTGATTTATGATAACAGACTCCAGAGACGTTCTCCCTGCAGGAGGGGTTTTCTTATTTTTGAAAGTGAAATCTGCGAAATAACACCTGCAGAGGGACGTTTCTAGAACCACCAGTCCTCAGACCAGTGGCTCCCAAACCGCTCCTGCACATTTTAGTGTTTTTTTTTTTCTGCTCCAAACACACCAGATCACACTAATCAGTTCATTACAAAGCTGTTCTTGAGCTGAACTGGGTTTGGAAACACATTTCAAATAAAAGACGTGCAGGGCAGGAGGTTCTACTGGACCCGTTGGGGAACCACTGACCCAGACGGTCTGCACTCACAGTGCATACGGAGGGAGGACCAGTTTGAAGACCACAGTTCACTAAAACACTGATATTAGAATAAATACTATTAATCTGATTATAGTTAGTAGTGATTCTATGTTAGGTGTCCTGAAGGAAGGTCAGTAAATGGAGACGTGTGTGTATGACATGGTGATCATGGGGTTCTTTATACAGCGGCACGGTTCTAATTATGGATTTGTTATGCAGTCGTTACGCTGAGTGAAGCTGAAGGGACACGTTGTGAATTTACCCGTCTTTTGGTGGGGTGCAGCTGGATCCTGTACTCCTCCTCCCTCCTCCTCCTCCTCCTCCTCCTCCTGCAGAGAGAAGAAACGATAGAGCACGACTCATCACTCAGAGAGAGAGAGAGAGAGAGAGAGAGAGAGAGAGTGAGAGTGAGAGAGAAAGAAACAGAGAGAGACTGAAGTTTCTGGGCTGCGGTTCAGGCGCGAAGGGTGAATCTATTTTTGGACACGCCGTCTAAACCAAACCTCAGATCTCCACTTTTTCCGAAGAACAAAACCTCAGAAAATGAAAGTTAATAAAAAAAGACATTTTGTACATTTGGCCCATTTCTATTGGTCCATTCATTACGAAATGTTCACAATGTAAAGAGCAAAAAAGACAAAAAAAAAAAGGGTTTGATCTACAAAACGTGTGTAAGGGTTTCACATATATACACACACCCAGGAGCCGCATCAGTACCCTGAATCTACACTCACCGTCCATTTCATCAGTGTGTATCACACACAGCAGTGACACTTTTAAAAACACTACACTCAGTGACTGGAGGCAATAAAGTTCTTTCACAGCAGACACTGCAGGCTAAACTGAAAACCTGACTCTCATTCAGACTTGTTTTTTTAAATTTGGCGACTGAATTTGAAATGAAAGCCTCAGTTTTTTTTACTTTGGAGGTTCGTTTTCTGCAGAATTTCAGGGCGAAACGCACATTTTCATGTTTAAAAAAATAAATAAACAAAAAGTGGAACGTGCTTTAGGCCGCGTTCTCAAATTACCATAGCAACACCATCTGCAAATTTACACAGCAGTCGGACGTCCCTCATGAGAACGACCCCAAAAACTCAAAAGAGTAACTCATTTTTGTGCATTTTCCTCAGTGTTCTCCCCAATTTAGGGGCGTTACGATACAGTCAACACACGATTCGGTTCGATAGATGATAAGAGTGGTGTGTGTGTGTGTGTGTGTATTTCTGTGTTTGGGGGGGAGCAGTGCTGCTGGAGAGTTTAAACCCCCCAGCACAGTCCCGTGTCCACAAACTGAGGAATAATGGAGGACCGATACACACTGAGCAGCATCATCAACAACTTCACATCTGCAAGGAGCACCAACAGGGTAGACGTGTCAAGTACAGTGGACACGGACACACACACACACACACACACACACACACACACACACACAAACACACACACCACCATGTCAGTGTCTCTGCTGTGCAGGTAATGATTTGCCACACATGTAATACCTGCTCTCTGGGGGTCCTGTGGGGGTCCTGACTGTAGATGAAGGGGGTAAAGGGGGTCTAACAGGTGACATAGAGGAACAGGTGGAGCACAGTCTGTCCCTGTAACCTCCAGAGCTCCTGTAAGGTCACTGGGTGGAGATACGAGGTGGATGGACCATTTTAAAGGGCATGTTAACGTGTATTCCAGTATCAGGCCTTAGTACACTGTTTAACAGGACGTATATTTAATAACGTATTCATTTAAGGGCTGAAAATACTGATACATCGTTATACATTATACATACAATTTCAGCGTGCCGTCAAGTAATTAAATGCACTGCAGCCTGCATTAATGTGAGTAATGTAAGTTCCTTTTGCCTGTGATGGACCACAACACACACACTCACACACACTCACACACACACACAAACATACACAAACGCACAAACATACACACACACACACACAAACATACACACACACATACACACGCATGCACGCACAAACATACACATACACATACACACACGCACAAACATACACACACACACAAACATACACACACACACATACGCACGCATGAACGCACAAACATACACATACACATACACACACGCACAAACATACACGCACACACACAAACATACACACACACACATACACACGTATGAACGCACAAACATACACATACACATACACACGCACATACACACACAAACATACACACACACACAAACATACACACACACACAAACATATACACACACACACACACGCACGAACGCACAAACATACACATACATACACACACACACACAAACATACACGCACACACACAAACATACACATACACGCATGAATACACACACAAACATACACATACACACACACACATGAACGCACACACAAACATACACACACACACATACACATATATATATATATACACACCACCTGGTTAGGATGAGTGGCTCAGAAAATGAAGGAACGAATGAATTTCCTTTTTCTGGATTATACGAACACAGTGATTTATCAAAACACTCAGAGAAACAAATCTGGAGCTGTGATTGGTCAGGATGTTCACGGCCACCAGTAAAACCACACAGCATAAAGCGCAACATCCCAGTACGGCAGCGGCCCTGCACCAACATCAGCTCCTAACTGTATCAGAAGTTATGGCTTTACAGTAATTTAGTCCTAGATGGACGAACCACAGAAAATAACGTATGGTTTGATGAGTAAACGTGTCCAGGATGTAATTATCGTACCTGCTGAGCCACGCCAGGAACAGAACTCCACTCAGGAGCACGAGCGCGCCTGCCACTCCTGCTCCGATGTACAAATACAGCTCGTCCTGAGGACTGTGGCCTAAAAGAAAAGTAGGGAAATGTTAACAGACAGGAATGCTGCGCTCTGAGATCACAGAGGAGGCCTGAAATAACACACTGCAGGCTGCGTGGCCTCTCATGTATAAGTAAATATAAATCCAGAAAACAACCAGCAAGTACATGAAGAACAAATCATTCGGAGCTCCAGGACCTTCAGGAGCCAGCAGGAGATTCAGTGCCCATCAAACATTTGGGGACACCCTGTTCTGTATTCAGTCTTTTTCTGATTATTGTCTGATTTTCACTTTTCCTTTTTGTTTCAGTCATAAAATTCCCCGTAGTATGTGACAGAGCAGCTGGGAGCTGATGCTCTTTGTGTATTTTTCTCCAACTCTGAGCTTCATGATCATCAAAGCGCCCTCCTCGGTTTGTAGAGCAGATTTTAAATAATGGACACTTTTCTCCAAACTGTTTTTAAAAGCACAGATTCAAATTTGAGCACTGACATCACAACAAACGTGTTATTAAAAATGACAAAGAAACTCATTTCGCAGATTTTGATACCGAAAAAGATTTAAATTAAGTTAGGTACACCCACACGGGCCATTTTATCTGCTACACTAGTTCCCATGGTTACACTGTGTTAGTTCCCATGGTTACACTATATTTGTACCTATGGTTAGGTTTAAATAAAGATGAACACTTTCATTCTAAACTTTTTTTAAAAGCATTTATTTGAAAAGATTAAAATTCGAGCACTGACAGCAAAGGGCCAAACTGTGGCCTTTCATCAGCTGTGACTTCGGTTTTTTTAAAAATGGAAATGAGGCATTTCATATGTCATGTTTCTAAAAAGTGACAAAAACTCACTTGAATGAAAAAGATTTGTATTTGGTACACCACCTTGGCCATTTTATCAGAAACACCTAACACAGGGGTACTTCACTAAAAAGGGCCGACCCCTGTGCAGGTGTGATTTGGGTGGTAGACTGTTTCTCGGCACAGCAGCAACTGTGCCTGGCAGTGTGTGTGTGTGTGAGTGTGTGAGAGAGAGAGAGAGAGAGAGAGTGTGTGTGTGTGTGTGTGTGTGTGTGTGTGTGTGTGTGTGTGTGTGTGGTGATGGTAAGAGCAGGGGGTTTTTACACACATCAGTGTCGAATGAGGTAAACAACCCAAAAATCCCTCTGTGGTCTGAAACCGAAACCTGATGATAGATTATAAAACACAGTGCATCAACAGGTGGGCTACAGGTTAGATCTTGACACTGATCGGGATACAAAAGTGGTGACTGTACTACAGCCATAGTGCAATCGCTAACATCTGTCATACTTTAACATCAAAGTAAATGCACACAGTACATATGGGGAGACTTAGGCTGGTACTGTAACCAATAACAAAGAACCGCAATCACAGAACACAAGAAATTCTTTAGTTTCATTTATCACCCGACTGGAACCTTGACGTACATTTTAAAACAGGTACTGTTACCTTTGATCTACAAATGTGTATTTCCATCTAAACATAAAAACACTGTTAACTACATCCACATCATAAATACAAGGACAGGTTATCGTGGTACTTTTACCGTAACATTAAATAATCTCTTCCTGAATCAACACCAAACGTGATGTGTTCTGTATTTTCGAGCACAGAATTGTTTGTATAAACTCGTCCTCTTTCTCTCCTACATCCACACAAATACTGGACTGAGCTTTGGCCCCAGATACAGCTCAGCCAATCACACGTTAGCAAGAAACAGCACAGCCAATCAGATAACGATACTGGGTTAGGAAGGCGGGACTCAGAAGACAGCAGTTTTATTTGAAATTTTTTGTTTAAAATTACCGCTAGTAACAGTTTAGTAGTCACTGGATATTGATAGAGATGTGTCACTACACAACTTGGCTCTAGTCTCTAACTGTACGCCTGCAGGGAGGAGTTGGTGGGTTTCTGATAAAGTGGCCGAGGAGTGGGTGTTAAGTTTAGGGGTCAGGGTGTGTTTGTTCTAACCTGGAGCGGGTATGGTGGTCAGCAGGATGACCCTGGTGGTCTGGTCGCCGGCGTCCGTGCTGAAGTTACAGCGGTAAAGCCCTCCGTCCTCCTGAGTCACGCCATGCAGCTCCACGCTCATCTCCAGATCATCACTGCAGTTCACCCTGATCCTGTCTGCGACCTCAATGACCTCCACACCGTCCTGCAGCGCTTTACACACCGCCAGCACGCTGCCGCCCTCCTGCCCGGACCACAGCTTCTCCACGCTGACCTCGCTCACGGCTCCAGCGCCGCCCGCCTCGTATTTACACCGGAGGGTCAGGTTCTCGTTCTCCGGGACGACCAGCTCGGTGTCAGGGTGGACGGAGGACGGGGTGGAGAACACTGCGGGGGGGGGGAAAGAGACTCAGCTGCATTAAGGATGGAATAAAGAAACAGTTTTACTAATGTTCCAATTTATATTCTACTAACATTCTGATACTAATAATAACAACGACATTATTGCAATCTTTCACTCTCCACAGTAGATCCTGAATAATTCACGGTAGACACTGAATTATTTAGCATCCATTATGAATTATTCGGTATCTACTATTAATCATTCATAGTGGAAACCAAACAGTGCATAGCAGATACTGAACAACTCATACTAGATACTGAATAATTCATAGTGGATAATGAATGTTTCATTGTGTATACTGAATAATTCATATGAGATACTGAACAAGTCAATAGATCCTGAATAATTCATTGTGGATGCTGAACAATTCAAAGTGGCTACTGAATAATTCATAGTGGATACTGAATGATACCCAGTAAATACTGAATAATTCCTGAACGACTCACATTAGATACTGAACAACTCATAGTAGGTGCTGAATAATTTATTGTGGATACCAAACAATTCATAGTGGATACTGAATAATCCATAGTGGATACTGAATAATCCATAGTGGATACTGAATAATCCATAGTGGATAATGAACATAGTACATACTGAATAATCCATAGTGGATACTGAATAATCCATAGTGGATAATGAACATAGTACATACTGAATAATTCATATTAGCTACTGAACAACTTATAGTAGATACTGAATACTTTACAGTAGATACTGAATAATTTACAGCAGATACTGAATAATTCACAGTAGATGCTGAATAATTTACAGTAGATACTGAATAATAAACAGCAGATACTGAATAATTCACAGTAGATACTGAATAATTCACAGTAGATGCTGAATAATTCACAGCAAATACTGAATAATTCACAGCAGATACTGAATAATTCACAGTAGATACTGAATAATTCACAGTAGATACTGAATAATTGTGAAACAGCTTGGATTTTCTTTTTTACCCAGTTTTTCCACCAGTGTGTCTTTGGTCCAGGAGCCCTGAGGGAAGGTCTGTAGAGAGCAGTGGTACAGGCCCAGGTCGTCCTCGGTCACGTTCGTGATGATGATGCTGCCGTCCATGGGCGAGGCTTTGCGGAACTGTACCCGGCCCTCGTACTCCGGAGAGAAGTTAACCCCGTAACTGGGGTGGAAAACCGCCAGCGGGGGCAAACCCAACTGTTTAGTCCAGGAGACCATGCTGAGGCTCCCAGTCCAGGGGCATAAACAGTCCAGCACCATTCCGTCCTGCAGCCGGACCGTACTGACTGGCGCCCTCAGCTGCTCCGACACTGAAAGCAGATTTTCATTTTTACATTATTTAATCCCAACAACAGTCGTATGGATCTGCCCGAGTTCTGTTTGTGTTTTTGGGATGATCACACAATCACACAGATACTGTCCAGCATCACGACTGTCCAGCGATCCAAGATACATTAGATGGGCGGGTATCAGCTAGTTATTGTGATGATGTAAAAAGTGACTGGACAGCCAGCATCATATATTCAAACAACACTCGACACAAGTAACCTAAATGATTCACTTTACAAGAACAAGCTAGAAAATGTAAAAACAAGCACATTCTCTCTCACTCTTTCATTTTTTCTTCATAATGAATGATTATTTAACCCTTCTGTGGGAGTTTTTATCAGTTCTACCCGTTGCTGTGTGTTTTTTCGCTTGTGCGCCGCTGTTCCACACTAAAATTCAACAGTCTGTAACTTTGTGTTATGATTTGTTCTTGTATTCACTCTGGTTGCGCCACCTGACCGCAGAGCCGCAGAACATCTCTTTGATGTTGCGAGTCTATTTATTTTAACAGGGGATGTTACTTTGCTAAATCTCTCCTCGTCAGTGAGACGACGTTCACCTCGATGCTGCTGTGACTCGTTTGACTCGTGACTCGTTCGACAGGACTATCACGTTTGTTTTACAACAGCGCGAGCTGTGGTTGCCATGGTTACAGTGCCATAGCAGTGATTAAGGGAGTGAATAAGGGAGAAGGTGAATTCTGGATAAAGACGGTTTATAAAGGCTGGAACCAAAACAGCAGCTCTGCAGGGTTGTGTGTCGCTCTGACGTGTGTCAGGTGGTTCAGTAGTTGTATAAAATGTAAAGATTAGTTTTATAGCGTCAAACTGCGAGTGTGTGATTCTTGGTTGTGTGTGTTGTGCTCTTGAGTGTCCTGCATGGCGCTCTGTCCGTCAGTTGGTGCATCAGGTGTTGGGCCGCAGCCTGAGTTTAGTGTGGTTTAGTTCCTGATGGACTGTCAGATGTAAAACAGTATAAATATAAACTCTGAGTGTAAAGGTGATGGTGTATCGACTGTAATCCTGAATCTCCATTAACCTGCAGTGTTCAGCAGTTAGAAGTGCTGAACCTTCAGATTACACCGGAGTGATGCTACACTTCAATCTAAAGTAGTCAGGCGGCGTAACTGTTCCAAAGGTTACACCACACTCATTTCCACTGTTACACTATATTCATTCCCATAGTTAAAGTACATTCATTCCCATTAATTCATTCTCTTATCTTATGATGAGGCTACATCTGTTCCCATGGTTACTCTGCGCCCATTTCCATGGTAACATCAGCTGTAAGCAAGACTGGATTACTTTCTAAATGTTATTACAGTGAAGATTAAGAATCAAAGAAATTAATTTAATCATTGATTAGATAAAGACAAAATAAGGTGAAATAAATTTGCTGAGAGAATAATCTGGTCTGACTTTTATAACCTTACTGGATCATTTTGTTTGTGTGTGTGTGTGTGTGTGTGTGTTTGTTGGGGGGTTAAGGGACACTAATGAACTCAAAACTTTGTCCTTATACAGTCGCTACTGAATAATTAATATTTTTTACTACATAATAAGTCTTCAAAATAACAAATGAGTAAAACTTTAAAAGCAGGTTAAGAGGATTATTTTGATTTATACTTCCCGAACTTTACAAACTTTTTATTTTTCCTTTTTACTTGTTTATATCTCAGCCAACCTGTTTTAAGCTTTCTTTGAAGTTGTAAACTTGTTTTTAGTAAGTAATGGTACTAAAATAAAATAATAACATTAAAATAATAAATGCTAATTATTACAGTAGCTTTAAATGTGATGAGTTAGACACACTGGGATGACAGTAAAAAAATATATTCATTAAAAGTAATTTTATTCTCACTTTAAATCTTATGTAAGTCAGTCTAAGAGCGAGAAACTGATCTGGACCTGAAAGTAGATTAAAGGAACCGACAGCGTCCACGTGGAAATCACCCAGAACAAGCTGTAACGTTTGTCCAGCTGCTTTTCTATCATTTAATTAAAAAATGTGATAGAGGTGGACTTGCCAAAGACATTTAAGTTTTAACTTTAGAAGTTTCTAGTTTAAATATGACATTAGTGACCAAACAGAACTTGGTCCAGGTTACAAAGTGAAGATCACGGTTGATGTTCTCGCCTGAGCTTTAGAGCAGAAAAGCAGGGGTACTGTACCTCTGAGAGAAGACAGAGAAACCGCGAGTACCAAGAAGTACCAGTTTTCCTTTTGTACTGCCTCCATCTTCCAGCGTGGGGAGATGAATGCAGCATTGATGGGCTGAAGAGACACGCAGCTCAACTTCCTGTTTTCAGACTCTTGAGGAGAGATCTTCAGCCAGTGAGAGAACAGATTCGCCCAGGAGGCGTTTCTCCAGATAATCCAGGGCCACGGACCTCCTCTAACTCTCCAAACACAAACAAGGGTCAGAGACAGCTCCCATCTGAGAAAAAAATAACATTTACTCAGTTTAAACAAAAGCTTTTCAGTGAAAATCAGGTAGAACATTTACAGACAGCACATTTTCCCTTTTCTTTCTTTTCTCCCCAGTCATTCTCAGTTCTGTAAAGTTAAAAGATGAAAACGTATGAATAAAAAAAACATAAAATGTGGTAAAAAGTTTGAGCACATGCCAAATTCTATGTTTTATAGTTTTTGGCCAATTTTTATTTATATAGTTATATAGTTATATACAATACAGAACCAAGAATAACTGGGAGGGAAAAAAAAGAAAAGGAAAGAGGAACGGGAAAATGATTAAATGCACAGAAAACACATTTTATATATTTTTTATACGAAGCTAAATTTAGAAAAGAAAGAATTTTAAAAGAGTGTTACCTGTGTTAGCGATCAGAAAACCGAGGGTCCACAAACTTTTTGAATGAATTATTTCTGACTTGAGGCTCACTGAAAGTGTTGAGACTTTGTGTAGATTCTAAACTTTCCATCCAGATCACTTTTACAGAGGCGGGGCCAACAGGGGAGGGGCGTGGTCTACAAATATGCACACCAACCACCCCACCCCCGTCGACAACACACCCCCACCACCCCTCCCCCCCCGGGCGCTCAGGAGTTAAGTGGCTTGAAAATACAAAACACAGATACGAGTAAATAAGAAAATAATGTAAACTTTTATTTCAAAATAAAAATATACAAACCAAGACTTGACATAACAACACAGGGTCTGTTTTACTGTACTGAAACAAAGAAAGAGGAAAGTATAAATTATAGAAGATGTGCACGAGGTGGTGTTGAAGGCACTCAGGTGTTTAGAAGCTTGCTGAGATGTTCGAGGCATTTCAGTAAATACGTGTTCAGGGGCTCCTGATTCTCCTGCTGCGCACCTGTTAATAAATCAACACAAAACATAAACTGAGGTGGAGCAAACCGTTAACACCTGAGGAACTGAACACCTCGTGAGGAACTGAACACCTCCTGAGGAACTGAACACCTCCTGAGGAACTGAACACCTCCTGAGGAACTGAACACTTCCCGAGGAAATGAACACCTCCTGCAGGAAATGAACACCTCCTGAGGAAATGAACACCTCCTGAGGAAATGAACACCTCCTGAGGAACTGAACACCTCCTGCAGGAAATGAACACCTCCTGAGGAAATGAACACCTCCTGAGGAAATGAACACCTCCTGCAGGAAATGAACACCTCCTGCAGGAACTGAACACCTCCTGAGGAAATGAACACCTCCTGAGGAACTGAACACCTCCTGCAGGAAATGAACACCTCCTGAGGAAA